>WNWK01049385.1:0-13226 GCA_009830355.1 Cherax destructor
TACCTTGCGCGAAAGCCCAACTGTCTACGGCGGCTTCTCGCTCTTTCTTTCTAGACCATTTCTGTTCTCATTCCCATGCCATCGCAGTATACACCGATGGTTCAAAGTCATCTGACGGCGTTGGATTCGCAGCAGTGTTTCCAGACAGCGTCGTACGAGGGCATCTATTACCCTCGGCTAGCATATTTACGGCTGAATTGTATGCCATTCTTGTGGCACTTATCCGTATTGCATCTATGCCTGTATCACCATTTGTGGTCGTTTCAGACTCCCTTAGTGCTTTACAGGCTATCCGTAAAATTGATACACCTCACCCCCTAGTTCTTCGTATCCACCTTTGGTTACGCCGTATCTTTAGCAAGCATAAAGATATTGTCTTTTGTTGGGTCCCTGGTCATGTTGACGTACAGGGCAATGAACAGGCAGACACTGCTGCGCGGTCAGCAGTACATGACCTTCCAGTTTCATATAGAGGTGTTCCTTTTACGGACTATTTCGCACCCGTTGGCAACAACGCTGGTCTGACCTGCTGAATAACAAACTTCATTCTATTAAACCGGTTATAGGTTTCTGGCCTTCTTCTTGTCACCAATGTCGAGGTTGGGAGACTACACTCTCCCGTCTTCGCATCGGCCACACTCGTCTTACTCACGGGTATCTCATGGAGAGGCTCCTGCCCTCTCTGTGAGCATTGTCAGGTTCCAGTGTCTGTTCGACATATCCTGTTGGACTGCCCACTCTATCAACGAGCACGCAGAATTTACCTCCAACGACGTATTCGCTCTGCGGCCCTTTCTTTATCTTCCCTTCTTGCAGATGGACCCTCCTTTAATCCTGACTCTCTCATTGACTTTTTGACAGAAACTGACTTACTACACAAACTCTGAAGATTATACCTCTAGCACCTCCCTCAGTCCCTTCTACCTCGATCTTTTGCTACCCTCCACCCCTGCACTATCCACCGTCATCTTGCACTCCATACCCTACTAATCGTCCATCTCCCTCTTACAACCCACTCTCCCTGCAGACTACAATAACCTGCAGCGCTGTATAACCCCTGTGGTTTAGCGCTTCTATCTGATTATAATAATAATAATCATCACACACAATTTACTCTTGTCAACACTGTATTTCTTGAACACTGGGATTTTCAGTGATACACCAGTAAAGGCTTCACTTTGAAATCCCCACTAGCATTACCACACAACATAAGAGTTAGCCTGTCTTTCATAGGCTTGTGTCCTGGCATTGTCTTTTCCTCCTGCATGATGTAGGTCCTCCTTGGCATTTTCTCCCAAAAGAGGCCTGTTTCGTCACAATTAAACACTTGTTCGGGATTTGAAATTTTCAGCCTCTACATATTCTTTAAACTCATGCACAAATTTTTCAGCTGCTTGTTTATCTGAACTGGCACCCTCACCATGCCTTACAACACCGTGTATGCCACTTCTCTTCTTGAATTTTTCGAACCAGCCTTTGCTGGCCTTAAATTCATCATCATCATCACTGGTTCCAGGCATTTTCTTGACAAGATCGATATGCAACTGCCTTGCTTTTTCACAAATTAATGACTGCACAACACTGTCACCTGCTAGCAGTGTTTTGTTTATCTCTTCACCTCAATGGAACTGATGGTTGATGGGGCCTTTTTGTATATCCTGGCGAGCTCGGCAATACGTACACCACTATCATATTTTTCTATTATTTCTTTCTTCAGTTCTATGGTGTTCCTCACTTTCTTTACCAAAGAACTGGCAATAGGAGCTTTCTTTGGGCCCATGATAGCTTATTTAGTAGTCACACACAATAATCAAGGGCCAAAAACAATGAATTGTTAATAAATGTTTTGTATGAACTCCTGGGATGATGTTCACTCAAGCATAAACAATGCTACACTGCGTGATAATGTACGTGGGAGGTGCGTGGGTGGCAGTCTTGCGGGCTTTGTATGTGCGGGGCACTGGTGGACAGGTTCCGTACCAAGAACAAAAACGGAGGTAAAATTTCCCCGAAAAAACAGCCCGAAAAATGAAATCACCGAAAACGGAGGGTTGACTGTACCTACTAATTTTTTAAGATGAAAACCTGGATTGGATCTGAACCTTGACCTCTACAAAAATAATTGATTATGGATTTAAAACTTTTTTTTTGTGCATGTACATATAATCTGTTTGAAGGCAATTATCTATATCTAGCTGTGTGACTAGTAAAACCAAACAAGTCATGATCAATTGCCAACTCTAATTTTTTTGTGAGGTTTAAAATAAATGGCTACATTTACCAAGGATGATTGGAAGGAGCAGCTTATAGCCTTTGGCTGAACGTCCATTCCATGGTAAATGCAGTTATTATTTTTAAAGTGCCTGTATTTAATGAAATAAAATTGATCTAAGGTAATCTCTTACTTTTTTCCATTAAAAAGATTATTAACCAATAATGTCAGGTATGTTTGCAGTGGACCTATGGTAACACCACTAGCATAATATATCTGGGTTTTATAATACAAGAGCTGGTAATATACAGCTTAGGCTACATTTTATGATTTATCAAGGTATGCACAAACTTACTTACTTAACAAAAGGTTCTAAAAGTCTGTGGATTATAATGAACCTCCAAGACTTCACACAAGAAATAAAAGCACTGAGTTATAGTTAAAAACTACCATAGTTAAACTGCTAAATATGTAGGCAGTTAAAAGATAACACACAAGTCTAATCCTAAAATATACTGACAAGTTTATTACACATACTGTATTGACAAAATTATACTTTCATATTCTATGATACCAAAAAGTGTTTT
This sequence comes from Cherax destructor, assembly GCA_009830355.1. Lineage (NCBI taxonomy): Eukaryota > Metazoa > Arthropoda > Malacostraca > Decapoda > Parastacidae > Cherax > Cherax destructor. Next base: position 2,800 of record WNWK01049385.1, read on the forward strand.
ACCAAAATTGTGTATACATTAGGATGGAATTTATGAATAGGTTACTGCTAAGAATAACCACCATTAGTAGATATTACAACAAAATTTTTAATCATTCTCAATCTGACATGAACATTGTAAAAACATAATACAAATAGTGAATACAGTATTTAAAATGTGAATATAGTACAGTATGTACAATGTTAACAAGATCTTGTTCTTTAGCAATGATTGAAATCTGGGCAGCATTCCACCTCTTTATAGATTGTAAAGATAAAATTACAGTATGCTATTTCATCCAATCCTTCAAAGGGATGTACACTTTGATGCCAGTGAAGGGCTCTTGATTCAAGGAACAGCACTTCTTTTGATTATAATAATAATCAAGGAACAGTAACTACTCTCTCCTGGATCACACCTATTATTTTCCCCCTTCCCCGTCCATTTCCCAGGAACTACGATTCCCTACAGGCTTAGCACTTTTCCATGAATAAGATAATTTATTTATAATAAATATTTGTTATTTATTGAAGTACAGTATATGTTTATTTTTGCAATGATTCCAGATAAAAGGCTAGTTTAGAGAGCAATCATTAAAAGATCAATTTTAGAAGGTATGGTGTATGTGGATAACCAAAATTACTGAGGATTACAGTATTTATACATCAGCCTGTTTCTTTTGCAGTGGAAAAAAAAGCATGCAATGTTGTCATTCAGCAATGTGTATAATTTGCAAAAAAGATACAATTTGCTCCTAAACACAAACTTTAAAGCTGATTATACTGTGTTAATTAGGTTTAAACTATGAACAGGAATGTGGATGCACATTTGTAACTAATATAGTACTGTGTCTGGGCAAATAACCATCATTCTATCTTTCTACTTTTAATTCCCTAGGTTAATGCAAAGCTGTGTAAATCAAGCAAAGTCAACTGTGGAAAGCCTAAGTTGTTGTTTTTTTTTTAACAAATTTGTACTTTGTCTTCAAGAGAATAAAAATGCAAAACTGGATTTTTGTTTCCTAGAGGTGAAGGGAAGAAGGTATGACTTTGCTGTACCCTTCAAAATATACTTATATTAATTGTAAATAAATTTAAAGTATTAATATGCTTTGCAAAGCCATGTTCTTTAGAATGTATTTTTCTTGTAATTTAACTGAATGCAATATGATATTCAGCTATTTTATGCCAGCTTTACCAAAACAGCAAACACAAACATGTTAGATTTAACTAATTTAGCCAATTATAAAATATTGTATAATACAAAAACATCCTATAACACAAATGCTCTACCAACTGGTAAAGGCAGAAGTTTAATACTGTATTATCTACAGATTATTTAGTAGCAAGGATAATGCATTACTACATAGCTCCAGTTTTAGCAAGCAATTTTTTTCCAATAACTTCTCAATACTGTAACACCTAAATATCAAGTATTAGTATAAATTGTTTGTTACTACATGGAGTTTTACTCATAAATAAAATAAATTACATTATGTGCTGATGATCATACAGTAGTTTTTAGTATTTTGAAATTACAAATGTGATTACCTTTACTTAGGTCATGGACAGATTAAAATGCGAAGAAAATATTACTTTAGCCAGGTGCACATGATTTGAGAAGATGCATTCCTGTCAATATGTGTATTTGTACCAAGTTTTTCCCATTAATGCAAAAACTAAAACTTCAAAAATTACACATAATGGAAAGTAAACTGCAAAATACCTACAAAACAGATATAAATATTAGTGTGGAGCAGAAGGAGGGCCTGAAGGTGGTGGAGGTGGTTGATAACCTGGGTAACGGCTCTGATCATACCCAGGAAACTGCCCCTGTGGAGGACCTTGGCCAGGTGAAGGTCTGTATTGTCCATACTGGCCCCCAGGAGGAGGTGGATAACCTTGTCCATACCCAGGTCCTGAAGGATGTTGGTATCCAGGTTGAGCATTAGGCATAGGAGCACCATAACCAGGATGACTGCCAGGTGGTGGTGGGTAAGAGCCATATGGCTGTGGGTATGGCTGGCCACCAGGATACTGACCTGGAGGTGGGTAGCCTTGTGAACTGGGAGGATATTGGCTAGGAGGATAGGCTTGGTGATATCCTTGGCCTCCACTGCCTGGATATTGCTGAGAAGGTGGTGGATAAGGACCAGGAGCCTGTTGTGGAGGTGGGGGTGCCTGAGTGGGTGGTCCAGTCTGAGAGACAGGTGGTGGTGTACCTGCATAACTTTGAGATGTAGGTGGGGTTGGTGTTGAAGATGGAACAGATGTAGGTGGGGGATTTGGTGAGGTAGTTTGCTGTGGGGGTTGTGGTTGTGTAGGAGGATGTTGAGATTGTGCAGTCTGTGGTGATGGTTGTGACTGAGGTGGTGGTTGTGATTGTTGCTGAGCTGATTGCTGAGGCTGTCCACTACCATACATTGATGAAGGTCCAGTGGGTGCAGTTGAAGTTATTGGAGGAGGCCCACCTGGTGTTGATGAGGTAGGAGGAGTGGAGGTAGACTGGGGAGGCCCAGATACAGTTGAGGAAGTTGATGTAGGGGTAGCTGAGGATGGGGGCATCTGGAAAGGTTGTGATGTAGGTCCACTTCCTGGATATTGGGATGACTGAACAGAATATGTTGATGGTGTTGAGGTTGGGACAGCAGTGGAAGCTGGGGCAGATGTGAAGGTAGGGGGAGTGCCAGAGAACTGCTGTGATGACTGGCTGAAGTCAGGATTGTTTGGTGGTGGGGGACCCTGAGCCTGGGAACTTGGTGGTCCTTGAGGGCATTGTGGGTAACCTGGAGTGGAAGACGGGGGAGGTGGTGTTCCATATCCCTTAGCACCTGGTGCAGGTGGTGTGGAAGAACTACCAGGATAGCCTTGGGGTCCAGATGATGCTGGTGGATATCCTCCCTGACCATACTGTAAACAAAGAAATTGTATTAATATGGTAAAATATCACACCTAAGATGTAAATATCTTGCAAAAAAATGAATGTGTGCAAGAAGTTGGCTCATTGCATCAAATTTCTTGGGATACTCCAGAAGTAGTATTTTAACTGAGAATGACAGTATTTACCATGCTATCTCAATTACCTGCTACATTCTTTCCTACTGCATAATACTGATTGTCAGTTATGATCCCCATACCTTCTCCATACCATTACAGTAACAATACATGCATGTTTCTCTGTTCCTTCATGTCATGTCACTTTTCATAATTTGGAGATGGGTAAAAGTCTCTGGCATACTAGAGTGTCAAGAATCTCCAATTGTTGCAAAAATTTAATGCTCTTGGGCTTAAGATCACTGTCTCCTCAGCCGCTAAATTATCTCCTGCATTTATTGCTCTCTTCATTTCCTAAGTACTATACTTGGAATTTTGTGTTTATTTTACTCTTTAGAGCATCTTGTTTCCTCTTTTCCAATGCTGAAGTCATCAGTTTAGGAAACTAATATTCACCACAAGGATTAACTTCAATCTTCCACTGATCTTAAGAGAAAAATATTTTTCACCTTCTCTACTCTTGATGAATAAGATACATATGCAATACTTGAGTATGTTTATTGCTGAAACATTTCACCTGCAAAGCAAGCTTCAGTCAAATACAGGTGAATATCATACTGAAACAATAGGATACATAATTCTGAAGTGACCAGTCCCTCATCCATGACAGATGGTAGTCAGACCCTCATGCTGAGGGACTGACATCACAATTCAAATAACACTTTGAACTGCAACATCATAATGCTTCTTTCATAGTGCAGGCACTGAACTTCCCACCTCCAGGACTCTTAGGTCCAGCTAATCAGTTTTCCTGAATCCCTTCAAGTTATCTTCCTCACACTGCAAGAGAACATTAAATCTTGAAAACTACTTGTCTCCATTCACTCTGATCTAACATGCTTACACCTGATGGGAGCTCAAGCCCCTACTACTGACAACCCGATAGTGTTGCATGCATCTTACTTGTCAGTTTTGTATACCATTTATATACTTGTATGACACTGCAACATGATGATATTTTGGTACCTGTAAAGGGATGTTATCAACAACTCTCTTGGTAATAACTGTGTAGCATGGCCAACTTCCACTAGTGGGTCTAGCTCACTAGTGATCTCATATCCAAGCTGCTACACCTCACCTTCCTTCACATAAGCCTCTTGGCAACTGCTTCTGCTTTAGGTTAAGAGACTTATCTTGCACCTAGAGTGATGGACCGATTACATCAAATTACCTCTCCACTTTGTCTACTTTATCTTCCACCAAGGCTGACGTCTCCAGGAATGCGACATCTCTATTCGACTGATGAAGCCTACAGCGCACACAAAGTTTCATCAATAAAACTTCCTAGTGTTGATGTGTCTTGTCATTATTTTATATCATTTACAATATGACACTTAAAACCTCCTTCACACCCTTCCTACAATCCTTCCTGTGATGACCCCTACTTCTTCATTCCATTCTGGGTTTATACAACTTCTTGGTCATTCTATTCTGCTCCAGCCTCTCTAAATGTCCAAACCACCTTAACATCATCTCTGCCCACAGAATTATATATGATTCACCACGAGGCCTGGTCACAGACTGGGCCGCGGGGTTGCTGACCCTGAAACCCTCTCCAGGTATACCATCTATACCTTTACCTTTGATATACCTTTGAAGAGTTTCGAGAATTTCACTACTCTCGGAGCACGGCTTGTCTGGTGCTTGTCTGGTCAACCAGGCTGTTGCTGCTGGAGGCCCACTGCCCCCCCAAATCCATCACATCCTAGTTGATCTGGCACCTGGTGAAGATACTTGTTCAGTTTCCTCTTGAAGGCTTCTACACTTGTTCCAGCCATGTTTCTGATATCTTCTCGTAAGATGTTGAATACTTTGGTACCCTGAATGTTGATAGTGTTCCCTTACTGTCCCCACTGCACCCCTGCTCCTCAATGGGTTTATTTTGCAATTCCTCCTATATCTCTCACTCCAGTATGTTGTTACGGCAGTGTGCAGATTTGGGACCAATCCCTCGAGTACTTTCCAGGTACATGTATATATTATCATGTATCTTTCTCTCCTCTGCTCCAATGAGTACATGTTCAAGACTTGAAGGCATTCCCAGTAATTTGAATTTTTTTCTATAATATTCACATCACACTCTGTGCCCAAACATCATTCCTTGTGCCTAACTTTTAACCCTTTCAGGGTCAAGACCTTGATTCTTAACTCTCTCTCAAGGTCGAAACATTTTCGGAAAAAATTGTTTTTATTTTTTTCTTATGAAATGATAGAGCATCTTTTTTTCGATCATAACGCCACCAAAAGTATGAAATTTGGTGAAAAACTAACGGAATTATGCTCTCGCAAAGTTAGCGGTATCCAAGATATTTACGCATCGGCGATTTTGCCCACTTTGAGCCCTATTTTCGGCCAATTTCAATTTCTCAGCCTACGAAAATCATAGCTATTATTGTATTATTATTATAATCAAATAGAAGCGCTAAACCACAGGGGTTATACAGCAGCTATTATTGTAGAATTCCATTTGTTCTATCGACTGAGTACAAGAAACCACCAATTTACCGATTTCAACTACCCAATAAAGCGGTCAGAAATTGGCAATATTGTAGACAGCCTATGCTCCCTGTTAGTTCTTTTCACATTTTGCGGTACTACAGTGCTGCCCTCTGTAGGCCTACCTATGTCAGTGAGACGCCACTCTGAGACGCTCTCACTTCTCCGGCCTACCTCATTGAAGCAGGTTCCCCCAAGCTGGCTTCCTGGTCCCCTCACGCTCTACACCCGTGTACCTACACCATTCGAACAATAAAGTCCATCTAGTCTTCGGCCGTATTTCAACACCTACGCTACCATTTACTGCACTAGACCTGAAAGAAGTAAGCCAAGAATAACAATTACAGTGGTGATAGCGGTGGGACACGGCAGAGTGAGCTCTTGTTCTCGTAGTGAAGGGGACCATCAGATCAGCCGATCATCCGTGATCATCCAGTTCATCCGCTGGCTTATAGCGTCATCCGTCGTCTCTAGTGTTCTTGGGTGCCTGAGTCAGGGCATCGTCCATGATTTCTCCACAAAATCGGGACATAGGAGTCACGGCGTCCCCTCCAGCCTGAAGCAGTCACGTGTGTCCATCTCCTACTCTACAACTCTCCAGCATTCTCCTACACCCTTCTCCTGCATCCAGCAGCGTCCCTACGCCCTTACTACAGCTACAAGAGATGTGAGGTGAGGTCGTTTTGGGTGTGTTGGTGTTGTGTCCACGCGCGCCTACCTCAGGGCGTGGCTGCAGCCTACCCCACACCACCAATCACCTACTCTTCACCACTCCTGCTATGTTTCTATGCTCCCTATATCCAGTTTGCCGTCTGTGTGTTGTTTTCTCCGAGTTCTTCAAGAAGCCATTTCCAGCTTGACCACGTGGGAACCCAGCTTGTTTGTCCCAAGCCAAGCCAGGTGCCAGCATTGTCTCCTGCACTTCGTTCCTGTGTCCTACAATCAACACCCTTCACCCTCCCTCCAGCTAGTGCAGTGATTTAATTTTTTTTTTTGTTAATGCACCAGTATCTAAAAATTTCCCCCAGTGAAAACTGTAAAGTAATCTTTTAGTACTTGCTTGCAGTCCCTTGCAGTAATACCTTGCATTCCTTCCCAGTACTATTTTTTGTGGTATAGTAGTTTCCCCATGTCCGTGTGCATTTCCCAAAGCCACGGTCAGCAACACTCTCAGACACTTCCCCAGTGTAAACACAACGCAGCGCTCAGCTCACGAGTTTCTTTCTCCTTACTAAACTTCCCCATTTTCACAGAGATCTACGACCTTTTCCCATTCTTCCCAAGCTTTGCACAATATTTTCTACGCCACTGAAGACCCCATAGAAGCCCACAAGCGTTTATAGTGTGTACCGCCACATTCAGCCACCAATACACACCTGGAGTTTCAGAACCTGCCTGCTTGTGCCTCCATCTACAATCAAAGTTAAGTAAACAGTGACTTGTCTAGCATTTCCTAAGAATTTGTGACATTATTTAATTGCCCTGCACCAATACAGTCATCACTGAAGCCCATACTTTCAGTGAATTGTTCAGTTCCAGTAGCAGTGCACATTTTGTGTAATTTGCCATCATTCAGCAGTATTGTTGCATTTTGCACTCTCATTTTTGCATTTTAAATTCTAGTGCATTATTCTGCACCTTGCCTCTCAACTAATTATTAATTGTTACTGCTCAAAGTTGTTCATTGTGGTACCCATATATTTTTTTTTATTTGCCAGTAATTCCTGTCTGCTATTATTTTGATTGTTGCATCTGCAAGCTAGCCACAAATTGTTGACAACCCTGCACAGTTCTGATGTGTTAGTGTGTTCAAAGTGTAATTTTAAACTTCCTAGTGTCATTTTTTTTTTTTTATTCTGCCTGAATTCAACAACTTGTGACTAGACACCTGCATTTTCTCCAGTGTCTCCATTTATTTGCTCCACAATATTTCTTTGCCATATTTTTGTTTATGCTCATTCACCTGTGTATTGCATTCTGCTATTGTTTATGCCCTTGTCATTGAGTGCATTATCAGTTCCTGTTATTGAATTTTCAGGAACCTGCCTATTTGCCATTATTGCAATAATTACCTGTGAAATTCCATACTTTTGAACCAGAATTTACTTGTCAATTTTTTTTTTCTTGTGTAAGTATACACTCATTTACCACCCATAAATTTTTGCCCATATTATTGTTGACTTTTACCATTTTTGCATTTTATTAATTGCATTTTTGTGTGAAATTTGGCAATTCTTGATACAGTAAATTTTTGTGACTGTTTTTAGTACCATTGCATACTCTGTTATTATCAATTGTTTTGTCACCTTACCTTGAATTAATTTTTTTTGCAATACCTAATTGCAATTGCCAGCACCTGCAACATTTTGCTGTGTGTTGAGCAAGCCTGCACTACAGTCTAGTTTGTGTAATACCCTGATTTAATTTCAATTTTTGCAACCTTTGCCATTTTTTGCTACCTGTTCTCCAGTTCATTCATTTTTATGAAATTTTCTTGCCAGTTTATTTTGCCATTGCCAGATATCTCTGCTTTTGTTCTGTGAACACCCCAGCAGTTAATTCACTTGTATCCAAATGTTACCTTGAGTTTCAGAGTGTACCATTCTTTTTTTTTTGACATAATTCACGCATTTGGTAACAAATAAGCAGTTTATCGAGTAACACCGTGTTGTGTCCTCTCTGACTCTGTGCTGAGTTCTAGCCGATTGCATATCAATTCTTGCTGGCACTGATGCCCCTACTGTTAGGACCCATCGGGGGGAGGAGGCAGCCTTCCCAACGATTGGTCAGGCAGTAGTCCATATCGCAAGCACGTATGGTACATCATATCATTTCGCCCGTCCCTTTTGTTCGATGGTCGGTCTAGTATGTTAGACTTGGTTCCAATCGGTCGAGACGGCAATTAGGGGACGAAACGATAACCCCACTGATGCGCATTACATAAATGCTGCTGCGGTGGCTGTGGACAAATCCCTAAGTGTTATCGTTTCCTTCTTAGATTTGAAGCAAGTGCGCGATTTGGAGTCATGGTCCGTGCTTAAGGAAGAATTCCGTAATTACTTCCGGCGTAGGCATCAGCGCCATTACCTTGACATCATTACTAGTGTCTTGAATGAGTGCCAGTCCCCGGACGAAAGCCCCCTTACTTGCGTCTGTCGTTTCAAGCGCGCGTCGACAGATTTTGTTGACATTATGCGTGGTACCAAGTGGGTCACTGATGATGATAGCATAAAACTTGAAGACATCATCCCCATGCTCGCCGCAGGCGTCATGCAGAGAGATGCCCCACCCCATCTCCATGGTATCATCGATGAATTAGGGCTTGGCCCCAAGGACGAAGTCCTGGGCGCCTTTAACGTCATCGACAAACTCAAACCGCCTGGCGAGAAAGACAAGGCTTGTCGCCCTGCTGGTACTCCCTTGCAAGTCCCTCCATCGTCTACTCTAGTGTCGCCGCCTGTGAAACCCCCAGTCACTTTTGCTGCAGCCGTCCAGCAATCAGCCTTCAAGGCTAGGACGACCAGTAAACCTAAGACCAAGCAGAGTCAAAACAGCAGGTCAGGTCACGACAGTCGGGCTGGTAAGACGACTTTGCCAATGTCGCCTCCATCTAAGTCAAAGTGTCACATGCGCACACCGCCGTCAGCCCCACCTGCAAAGCGCATGGTTACCTGTTTCAATTGCGGTAAGGTCATTACCGTTCTGAGTGTTAAAACCCAACCCCGCCGTGATAACCCCCGTGCTCCCCCGGGGGGTTTTACCACCCCCTCAGTCTACCCCCCAGGTCCAAAGTTGCCAGCATCTTGTGCGCCCCCAAGCCTCCCCGGCCTTCTCCCGGGCCCCCCCAGTAGTTGGGAAGGCGCCCAAAAAATCCCAAAAAGAATCCCCCTTGGGTGCTTTTCCCGTCCCGTCCGGTTTTTCCCCCCCTGGGCAGCAAAGCTTCCGAAAACAGGAACAGTGCCTCGGCGGGTGTTGCTCACCTCCTTCGGACGTGAAACCCACCCAAGGGCGGCCTCGAGCCCGGGATCCGGGGAAAAAATTATTGCCCTTTTTGGTATGACCCCTGTGGACCTCTCTTGAGTCCCTTTTCCCCAACCTGTTAGCTTTTCCTTGATACAGGTTCGGTGGTTTTTGCCTTCCCCCTTTTCTGCATCGGTTTCATGCGCCTGCTGCCACCTTGCCATTCAGACATTGGGGGTTTCAGGGCCCTCTCCGGGCCCTGGTTTAAAACCAAAATTTCGTCCATGATCAAATGGTCAGCAAAGTTCTTGCGTTGATGACATTTTTGGGGTTTCTCTGGTTTCAAGACCATGGGGACCTTAAAATCCCTTTTGACCAGCTAAGTGGAAGGTTTAGGGTGGGCCCCCTTTTGGGGGGTCCTTGGGTTCCCTACCTGCCCCCTTCTGATACATCCGTGCTTTGGGAAACATTAAAAACCCGTTTCCTCGCCTCCTCCAAGGTGGCCCCTTTCTGACCAACCTCAAAAGGCTTTTTCGTCACCTCCGGCCTCACCATTATCAGTGAAACCCAGTCTGGGGAGCCCCTTCCCCACCCCAACCCGCACTGTTTAAGGCGACGTTGTCAAACCCAGTCTCCCTGTGGCGGGGAGTCGCTCGGTATGGACGGGCAGGTTCGCCTGACAAAGTATGCATCCTCCTGTTAGGGGTATGGCCCGAGCTTTAAGGAGATCATTCTGTCAACACTGCCAGTCAACCTCTCCTTGAGCTTCCTTAATGGGTGTGGTAAGGTTCCAAATCTTTTTAACCCCATCGGGTTCCCCCGCGGAAGGTCCCACTTTAAAACCCGTCGATTCTCTCCCGGTGAGGTGGGGGGTAGCTGCGTTTTGAATCAGTCCTCCCGGTGGTGTACTAATTTTTTCCCCGCCAGTGCAGGAAGATG
>WNWK01049386.1:0-13226 GCA_009830355.1 Cherax destructor
CATCACTGAATGGGAGACTCTTGCTGCTCCAACACCAAAACCTAGTGAAGAACAGGCCTACAAACAGTCAAGCTGGGACAGCCCCATTGTTGAAAAGATACTTGCCAATATGCTCAGGGCCGTAACATCAGACAGGGAGACTGCCCGTCTCCTAGCCGTGAGTGCACCTCACTCTGGGGACTTCCTCCAAACAGTTCCCATTTCGGCCATGGGAACACGCCTGGACCCTAAGACCCTTCGTATTGCAGTGGCTCTGCGCCTTGCTGCCCCCATTCACACGGAATATACGTGTATTTGCGGCGATGTCCAAGCCGACCAATATGGTCTACATGGTCTTAACTGTTCTAAAACCAAGGGTTGGCATGCAAGACACAATGAGGTCAACGACATCATAAAGAGAACCTCGCTACAGCTGGATGCCCAGCCGAGAGAGAGCCTCGATCACTAGCAGCCAACAACGCCCACAACCCAGCAAACCGCCCGACGGGATCACCATCTATCCTTGGAAGAATGGCAAGCTCTTAGCATGGGATTATACCTGCGTGTCGACACTGGCTGACACCTACATCCATCACAGTGTTGGGCGACAGGGAGGAGCTGCTGACCACAGAGAGGAGTACAAGATCGGCAAGTACAGGGACATAAGCCAACAGTATAAATTTGTCCCAGTGGGATCGGAGACCTTGGGAGCGTGGGAAAAAATGCAACACGTTTCCTTAAAGAGCTGGGTTCCAGACTCATCGACACCACCAGGGACCCAAGGGCAGGCACGTTCATGTTCCAGCGTCTCAGCGTGGCCATCCAGAGGGGAAACGCATGCTGCATACTCGGCTCGCGTCCGGCTTCGGAGGAGCTGGAGGAGATTCATAATCTTTGACATATTGTACCATTGTATTCATGTTCATGTTTGTGTGTTTTATAAATGTATTCTGTCTATTAATAAAGCATTTATATATATATATATATATATATATATATATATATATATATATATATATATATATATATATATATATATATATATATATATATATATATATATATATATTAAATTAATGTTAACGTATCTAAAATATATTTAGTTGGGTTAGGCTAAATTAAATTGCGTTTGTTATAATAAGGTTAGGTAAATTTTGTAAGATTCTTTTGGTGCAAAATTATAAATTTTTACATTAGCATAAATAAAAAAAATATATCAATAAACGTATAAGAGAAATTTTTAGAAAGGACTTAATTTTAAATGATTTCTTGCTAATTGACCAGTTTTACCTATCAGGCACGTCATATATATATCAACAGATTTATAAGATATTATATTAAAGATATACAATACTGACAAACTGATATATTTAACTCTAGTGGCCCACTTTAGTATCATCATTACAGAGACATTTCACCATTTAATATCTTTTTCAAGGCAATAGTGAAAATGTTTACTCGAGACAATGGAAGTTATAGAGAGGAAATATTTACGTATGCACTACCTAAGCAATGGTAGAAAATGTTGAATTCCTAATCCATCATATTTCTATAGCAAATGTTTGAGAATGTAGACATTTGAACCAGAGGGGAGATTCAGTATTTGAAGTCATCGTTACAGGTGGACATTATTCCTCTAGCAAAGGTAAATCATGAACAGATTTGGACTAGAGATTAACAGGAGAGCTGTAGAAGACATCTTCTATAACAAGATATTTTTTACAACTCCGTTCCTAACCTTTGGCCCAACTTTTAGACATGACCTACTTCCACTAATGGGTTCCACCCACCTGGGACGACGTCTTCAGTTGCTTCTCCTTTTCTCTGGTTCCAATATGTAAGTCCAATATATAAGATTATTCCCACTATCTCCAGTTTACATTCTCAGTAATGGATAGAGAAAGTTGCTGGTTGACAAAACATCTCATAAGTAAAGTTAACCTGGTATTGCAAATGCATCTTCTTAATCAACTTGTCAGTATTGGATACCATTAATATAATGATTCATGTCTGACAATGGACCTAAATTGTCTTGTTACTGAGGATATCTTCTACAACTCTATTTCTAACCACTGGTTCAAGTCTTGGTTATGACATATTAACACTAGTGGGTCCCACCCACCTGTAATGGTGTTTTCGAATGCTGCACCTCCCTGGCACAATTATATAAGTCTCTGTCTTCATGCATGTGTTTTAGACATAAGACTAAGGGACTGATCACCTTATATCAAGGCTGGGGAACTGATCCTCTCAATATTACTTCTTCACTTCTTGCACTGTCTCCAGTGTTGGATTGAAAAAGCTTATGGTTATTTAAAATTCTCATAGATAAAGAAACTCAAAATTGCGTATGTGTTTTATTCATCAAGTATTACAATCTCCAGCATAAACTAAATTTGAGCAGTGTGGTTAAATTCTATGAAATAAATCCTCGCAAGATTTTTCTTAGTACAGGTATTAAAATAGATCAGTTCCTTAGCATGTTAATGCTGCTAATGTTCACTTAAATGTCAAACTTACTAAGATGGTCTTTTTAAGTCGTGAACAATCTTCAGTGCTTTGAGTAGGTTTTTCACTGACTGAAGAAATTTGTATGATGACAAATTAAATGTATAGTTAAGATCTGGGGAATGGATTGTTAAAAAAAATTATGGAGAGAAAGTTAGGCAAAATATTTGACGATTTATTTCCTACAATTTGGTGTCTCATTTGTCTGATGTCTTAGAAATTTTCTAAACATATTTAAATCATATTTAAACATCACTCACTCATTTTTTTTAAAATCCTCTTTAATATCTTGAGCCATCAAGTGGATGCCATGATGCCAGTGAAGCACTATTAATTTTAGAAATAGGAGTTTCTTTACTTGGATCAAACTTTATTACCTCCAGTTTCCTAGGTGCTGTTTGACCTTTTGTATCAACTGTTTCTCCATGAATATAAAAAAATTAATGATCTTGACAATAATACAAGTTTTTTTATATATTTATGTTTCAGAGAGCAGACTATATGGTACTTCACCTGTTGTTCCAGTCGTCACAAGAAGTCAACACGTCAAGAAAATGTTGCTGCAGATGTTTGAATACTACAAAGTTATGTAAAACCTTGTAATAAACCTTGTAGTAAACCTTGTAGTAAACCTCAAACTAAACCTTATTGTAAAACTTGTAGTAAACCTTCCAGTAAATTTTGTAAAAGGGTTAAAGCTTTAGATGTAAATAAAAAGACAAGATAAGCAGTAGATCAGATAAATTCTAAATAATAATAGTTTACAACGAAAATGGTTTTTTTTGTTCACCTGCTCAAGACACATTCCATTAAGAAAAAGAAAGAGAAGATGTAAACTAAAAAGAGAGAGACTCTTCCTATACAGACGAAGGTGAAGAGTCACAGAGCTGCTGAGAGAGGGGCCAATATATCTGAAATACGAAAGGAGGCACTGGTCAATGAAATTGCAAATATCGAACTTAAGCTGAAGGAATCTTAGAGGAGACAAGAATCACAGGAAGAACTAAAAGCCATAAAGGAAATTGAAAAAAAAAAAAACTTCTTCTCTTATGCCAAATGTAAGGAAAAACACCATCCAGTATTGGGCCCCTGCTTAGGCGAGATGGGACATACACAGATGACAGCCAAGAAATGAGTGAGATAGTATTAAAGTCCCAATACGACTCAGTGTTCAGCGAGCCGCTGCCCAGACTAAGAGTCCACAATCCAAATGAATTCTTTACGAACGAGACCCAAAATCTGGTCATCTCAAAAATCTCGGATATTATCCTAACTCTACAAGACTTTGAAAAGGCAATAAATGACATGTCTATGCACTTTGCCCCAGGCCAGACTCATGGAACTCTGTGTTCATCAAGAATTGCAAGAAGCCCCTGTCTCGTACCTTCAGCATTCTATGGAGAGGGAGCATGGACACAAGGGTCATCCCACACACACAAAAAACAACAGACATAGCCCCACTCCACATAGGTGGCAGTAAAACAATTGCAAAGAATTACAGACCGATAGCACTAACATCCCATATCATAAAAATCTTCGAGAGGGTTCTAAGAAGCAAGATCGCAAACCACCTAGATACCCATCAGTTACAAAACCCAGGGCAACACGATTTAGAGCAGGTGCTCCTGCCTATCCCAGCTACTAGATCACTATGAGAAGGTTCTTGATGCTGTAGAGGATAAACAAAATACAGATGTAGTATACCAGACTTTGCAAAAGCTTTCTACAAGTGTGACCATGGTGTAATTATGCACAAAATGCGTGATTAAGGAATAACAGGAAAAGTTGGTAGATGGATCTATAACTTCCTGACAAATAGAACACAAAGAGTAACAGTAAACAGAGTAAAGTCTGAGGCAGCTACGATGAAAAGCTCTGTTCCACAAGGCACAGTACTCGCTCCCATTCTATTCCTTATCCTCATTTCTGACATAGACAGAGATGTAAGCAATAGCTCCTTGTCTTCCTTTGCGGATGACACCCGGATTGCCATGGCAGTCACCTCCATCGAAGACACTGCAAAACTACAAGCGGACATCAACCAAATCTTCAAATGGGCCACTCAAAACAATATGAAGTTCAACGAGGACAAATTTCAACTACTCAGATATGGAATACTTGAGGAAATTAAAAATATATCAGGGTATACGACAAATTCTAACCATACAATACAACGAAAAAGTAATGTGAATGACCTGGGAGTGATAATGTCAGAGGATCTCGCCTTCAAAGACCATAACAATGTATCTACCTCATCTACTTTTACAAAGAAGAAATGATGCAAGGAGGGAGGAGTTTATGAAGAGAAAAAGAGGTTAAGAGGGTGGTGAAACAATGCAAAAAGAGAGCTAATGAGAGAGTGGGTGAGATGTTATCAACAAATTTTGTTGAAAATAAGAATAAGTTTTGGAGTGAGATTGATAAGCTGAGGAAGCCTTGGAAACAAATGGATTTTATAGTTAAAAATATGAGAGGAGAGATATTAAATAGAGATTTACATGTATCGGAAAGATGGAGGGAATATCTTGAGGAATTCTTAAATGTTGATGAAGACAGGGAAGCTGTGATTTCGTGTATAGGGCAAGGAGGAATAACATCTTGTAGGAGTGAGGAATAGCCAGTTGTGAGTGTGGGGGAAGTTCGTGAGGCAGTGAGTAGAACAAAAGAGGGTAAGGCAGCTGGTATTAAGATAGAAATGTTAAAAGCAGGTGGGGATATAGTTTTGGAGTGGTTAGTCCTTTTATTTAATAAATGTTTGGAAGAGAGTAAGGTACCTAAGGATTGGCAGAGAGCATGCATAGTTCCTTTGTATAAATGCAAACTCACAAAAGAGTGTGTAAAAATTATAGGGAAATAAGTCTGTTGAGTATACCTGGTAAAGTGTATGGTAGACTTATTATTGAAAGAATTAAGAGTAAGACAGAGAACAGGATAGCAGATGAACAAGGAGGCTTTAGAAAGGGTAGGGGGTGTGTAGACCAAGTGTTTACAGTGAAAAATATAAGCGAACAATATTTAGATAGTGGTAAAGACGTTTTTGTGGCATTTATGGATTTGTAAAAGGCATATGATAGGGTGGATAGAGGGGCAATGTGGCTGATGTTGCAAATGTATGGAATAGGAAGTAGGTTACTAAAAGTAGTGAAGAGAATTTACAAGGATTCTGAGGCTCAGATTAGACTACGTACGAGAAGAGATTATTTCCCAGTAAAAGTAGACCTCAGACAAAATGATGAAGGTGGTGACATCCTAACTAGCAAAGTGATGAAGGTGGTGACATCTTAACTAGCAAAGTGATGAAGGTGGGAACATCTTAACTAGCAAAGTGATGAAAGTGGTGACATCTTAACTAGCAAAGTGATGAAGGTGGTGACATCTTAACTAACAAAGTGATGAAGGTGGTGACATCTTAACTAGCAAAGTGATGAAGGTGGTGACATCCTAACTAGAAAAGTGATGAAGGTGGTGACATCTGTTACAAAATGACGCGATATCTATTAGAAATAGACATCTCCAGTGAACACTAGAAAGGATAGCCCTTCTAGCATCCAGCCTGTTACTGGGCTTTTGCAACAAAGTCAGTATCCTGGTCCAGTTATCCGACATACTATCAATATTGTAAGGGGTTGGGAGCAGTAGGAGGATTGAATACTATGTTTGTTTGGTTCAGTCATTTATAATTGTTTTGTTATTGTTGTTGTTGTTATGGAGCGGCCTTGGAGAGTACATGGTTATAGTTACTCTGGGTTTTACTAACCTACAACCACTACAGTGGCGACGAGGATGGGATCATCAGAGCCAAGGATAGTGGGCCAATGTGGCCTGAAGTTGTAGGGATATTGGCAGCCGAGAACGTTGCAGCAGAGCGGTGATTATTAAAAATCTACAGCAGCACAAGTGACGGCATGGCGGCGGCAGCACAAGGAAGGTTGGAACCTTTCGACCCACGTAAGATTTCTTTGGAGCTTTGGCTAAGCTTGTTGGAAGCCAATTTCGCTCACTTAGAAATTAAAGAGCAAGATAACAAGAGGAATTTCTTGCTAGTGTCCCTGGGATCAGAAACTTACAGTGTTTTAGGTAATGTGTTACACCAGATTTACCACACACGAGCGTTACGACGACTTGGTCGCGGCACTGAAAAGTTATTATGCAGTGAAACCAGCCTACCACCGCAGTTTGTTGGCTTTTCAGCAGAGGAAGAAACGACAGGAGAGTCCTTGCATGAATTATATACAGATTTAAAAGCATTGGCTGTGAACTGTACCTTTGGGGGACAATTTGACCCCAGAGTGAGGGACCAGTTGTTTATGGCGGTGGTGGATGAAGTATATTTTCCTCACCTAGTTGCAGAAAATTTGGATTTGCAAAGTGTGCAGTCTGCAAAACTATTTGACAAACTTTTGAACTTGGAACAGGCATTTGTTACAGATCAGAACTCTGCTCCTGCGGTACAAGTGATTAATGCTGTGAAATGTAAACATTGTGGGTTCCAGCACAGTAGTAGTACTTGTAGGTTTAAAGACTTTTTCTGTAATAAGTGTCATAAGAAAGGCCACTTGAGAAGAGTGTGTAGAGAGAAATTTTCAAAAGTGTCTCCTAAGGCTGTATCAAATTCGAGTATTGACAAAAACAGGACAGCAAGGACACAGCAGTCACCTAGATATCCTAGAACAAAGTCAATTAAGGTGCTGGATGGCGGTGATAGTTCAGAGGATGAGGAAGTGATGAGCTTATATGCCTTAGAGGATAGAGTGTTTTCCATGAAGGCAGAGAAATATGGGTTTATCATTAACAATCAACAGGTACCTTTTGAGATTGACAGTGGGGCGTCCATCTCGACTTTATCCAAAGACTGGGTAGAGGCAGTAAAGGGGCACATTGAGCCATGTTCTAGGAGGGTATGATAATTGGAAAATAAACCTTCTGGGACAGGTGGTTTTGCCGGTAAGATATAATAACTTATAGGTGTCACAAGTGTTTTATGTAGTGAAATCCCATAATAGTAACTTGTGTGGGAAAGACCTCATGAAAAAGGTAGGGATTTACCTTGCTGGATTGGATGAATCTACCAAAATTAACAAACTAGACAGTGCTGAAGAAATGTTAGATAATTTTAGGGTAGATTCTAGTAAACCTATCTCCAGCTTTGTGGCCAAAATTCATGTGAAAAGTGATGCTGTTCCTAAGTTTGTGAAAGCACGGCCAGTACCATTTTTTCACAAAGAGATGATTGAGAAAGAATAGTGAATGGTCTGTACCTATTGTCCCAGTATTAAAGGCTGACTCTAAGTCTATGAGAATATGTGGGGATTTTAAATATGTAAATCAAAACATTCATTGTGAAAGATATCCTTTACCCAGGATTGAGGAATTATTGTCTGTAGTGGGTAAAGGTAAAATATTTACAAAATTAGATTTGAAGGATCCTTATTTACAGATACCTGTAGATGAGAGGAGCCAACATCTTTTAGTAATTAATACCCACAGGGGACTTTTTAAATATAAGAGATTACCATTTGGAATTTCCTCATCTCCTGGTATTTTCCAGAAATTTATTTCCCAATTGTTTGTTAACCTGAATGGGGTTGCATCCTATTTAGATGATATCATAATATGTGGTGCCACAGAAGTTGAGCATGATGTCAGACTCAGGCAGGTGTTGAGTATTTTACAAGAGCATAATGTAGTACTGAATAAGGATAAGTCAGTGTTGAAAGCCAGATCTATTGCATATCTGGTGTATGAGATTTCTGGGGCAGGTATTAAACCCTCTTCTCAGAAGGTGGATGCTCTTGTGAATTTACCTTCACCTACGTCTGTAGGAGAAGTTCAGTCTTTTATGGGGATGGTGATTTACTATTGTAAGTTTATTAAGAATTTTTCTTTAATTTTGGCACCACTGTATGATTTGTTAAAAAGGGGCTACATTTGAGTGGTCTTCAGTGGAAGAGGAAGCTGTTCAAAGGATTAAAAACAATTGGAGTGTTCAGCTTTGTTGACTAATTTTACGGGAGAGCATCCATTAATAATTGAGGTTGATGCTTCTTCTGTGGGTGTTGGATGTGTGTTAATCCAGGTAGTAAATGGCCAGGAAAACCCTGTGTATTTTGCTAGTAAGAAACTTTCTCCGGCAGAACAGAATTATTCTCAACTTGATAAAGAAGGTCTAGCTTTGGTGTATGCTGTTAAGAAATTCTGATATTTTTGCTAGGAGAAAGTTTGTTGCTCACACAGATCATAAACCATTGCTAGGGTTGTTTGGTAAAGGGGAAAAATATTCCAGTAAATGCAAATGCCAGAATTCAGCGTTGGGCTCTGTTATTAGCTCAGTATGATTATGAATTGTCATTCAAGGCTGGTAAGGAAAATGTTATTGCAGATGCATTTAGTAGATTACCTATTGAAGATCACAGCTTAGAATCAGGTATACCTTCGGAATATGTGAGATTAGTAGAGTTCCTCGATTTCAAACACTTATCATTTGACAAAATCAAAGAGAAACTGGGATAGATGCTGTATTATCCCAAGTAGTAAATAATGTTAAATATGGATGGTGTAAAAACAGTGTATTTTTATCTGATTATAATTCAGTCAAATCAGATCTGACTGTTCATGATAATGTATTATTGTATAGAAATAGAGTGGTAGTGCCTGTAAAATTGAGGTATTGGAGCATCTGCATATAGGTCATAATGGTATCAATGCTATGAAAGCAGAAGCTAGGCAGTGGGTCTGGTGGCCAAAGATGGACCAAGATATTGCAGAAGTGACAAAGAGTTGTCCCATTTGTTTTCAGAATTTTAAGCCAAATTCATCTCCTGTCCTATCTTGGCCCAGCACTGGGACACCATGGTCTAGAGTGAATATAGATTATGCAGGTCCTGTTGAGGGCAAATATTTTTTGATAATTGTGGATTCCTTTTCAAAATTCTTAGATGTGCAAGTAACTAGCTCCATGACATCCACAGTTACTACTGAGTTACTGAGGAAATCCTTTTGTAATTTTGGGTTACCAGACACAGTTGTGTCAGATAATGCTGCTTATTTTGTCTCACAAGAGCTGGAAGCCTTCTTTAGTAAGAATAGTATTGAACATGTTACTCCAGCCCCATACCATCCTTCATCAAATGTTCTGGCGGAGAGGGCGGTAAGGTCATTGAAGGAAGGTTTACACAAGTTTACAAAAGGTTCTCTCAATACCAGATTATGTAGGTTCTTATATAACCATAGGAAAACTGTTCATTCCTCCACAAATAAGACACCAGCAGAAATGATGTTTCATAGGAATTTTAAAGTCCCTGTATCGGCTGTCAAATGTCATGTTAAAGAGGACAATTCATTGCCAAACATGCCTGCTGGTGACCTTCAAGGAGTGGTGAAGCATTTTAAAGTTGATGATGCTGTGTATGCAAGGAACTTTGGGAAAGGTGACCCTTGGTTAGAAGGAAAAATTGTGGAGGTATTAGGGGTTAGGAATTATAAAGTGTTAATTAGAGGGTTTGGTAACATGATATGGAAAAGGCATATAGATCAGCTCATGCCAAGGTTTAGGAGTGGAGAACAACCACTGATTCCAACAGTACCAGAAGCAGTAAGGAGTGGTTTAAAGGAACTGCCCACAACAGATAATAATGGTAATAAACTTAAAGAGCAGGTTAGCATACAGAAAGAACCTCCTGGGAGGTTTGATAAGGGAACCAGCCGGGTGAGAGAAGAGGAGGCACCTCAGGACAGTGCAAACCCTCCAATTCTCCGGCGTTCCAGCAGAGTTGTCAAACCTCCAGATAGGTTGGATTTATAAGTTGGATGATATAATGTAATTTAGAAAAGGAGGAATGTAAGGGGTTGGGAGCAGTAGGAGGATTGAATACTATGTTTGTTTGGTTCAGTCATTTATAATTGTTTTGTTATTGTTGTTGTTGTTATGGAGCGGCCTTAGAGAGTACATGGTTATAGTTACTCTGGGTTTTACTAACCTACAACCACTACAAATATCATCATAGGATCTCAACTGAGAGGATACTAATCAAAGAAATATATTTAAAATGTTTATTAACAAAGTTAGAATATCTTGGGTATCAAAGTAAATCAAATTAAATATAAATATACTGAAGATATTATTTTTTTTTTTTTTATTTTATTGAAAAAAAAAAACAATTACAAAACACATGATAATACGGAGACAGAAGACAGAGTGATAACTTAAAATACAAGCACTAACTGTGCTTGGCAAAACAACAACAAAGGTTAACAAAATTTTCCCTACTTAAGAAAACATACAAATCATAAAAACAATGCAGAAAACCAGAAAAACTTATCAATGCTTACCATCCATGAACAGGAAAAAATAATAACCGTATGTACATAATCCCGAAGGACATAAATCACAAACAGCCACTAAATGACGTAAATGACAGTATAACAAAATATACTAAATATAGTCATCCCCAAGTGCTTATTATTGACACATCTGTAAAGTACAGACAACGACCCAATGAAACTTTATTACATTACAAAATTATGAGACAATATAAACACATCAATTGTAACAATATAATAATTATACTAACAGCGCCAACCTCTACAAAACTACACACACTGTTGATCATTAACATCAATAATTAAGTTACACAGTAAGCAAAAACATACCTATTCACCAGTGTATAATAACGTAATAGCACAGAACATATGACTCATCTCCAAAACTGAAAACTTTTTTATACAATATAAAAACACAGATAAAGGAATGATGTCATTCCAAAAAAGTAGATTATGTATATAAGGATAGATCATCCTGCACAATAAGCAAATTAATATTTACACAAACACAATTAACAAAGGTAGACAGTTTACAACACAAAATCTACCCAAAACTGCCTTCCACAACAGTAAGGCACAAAATGGAACATGAGAAACCCATCTCAGGAAACCTTAAGTTACATACAACATGTTGGAAAACGGTTCATACCCAAGTATGTGAAAAAATAAGAACCCTATATAAGCACAGCTTAAGGGAACTTTCTACACCTATAACTATACATCACCAGTCCAGTAGGTTATGAGGAAAAGCCACTATGGTTACCCTGACACTTTTACTCCATAGGGTTCCCTCCCCCCTGTCTCCGTCATACCACACACATCGCACATTCCAGTCATGTGTCATATGCCCGCTGAGTCCACCGTCACCCTCCCACCCTCCCCTTCAATCATACGTCCTTCCCCACCATGTAAACCCCCTCCCTGTCGCCGGCCAGTCCTTTAAACCCTCCCTCACAGCTCTAGTAAACTACCCACGCCAACTTCCTATAACCCACAGAAAAAGCTGAATCCACCTCCAATAAAGATCCCTATTTCTACATTTTTTCCTATAAAAAACAGCAGCCAAAGCCTTGACTCTACCTCCCCCGACACCCCTCATTCCCCATGAAAATACAAGTAGTCTGCCACTAGGTACAAGACCGCCCGTCTCACCTCCCCTCCCACCCCTCCCACATCAAAGCTCAAGGCCCCTAGGGTTAAGCCCTCTCCCCACCCTGCGTAACACCTTCCCAAACCATTCACGCACAACTTTCAATAAAAGACAAAAATACACACATGATAAAAACGTCCTCCTCCCTGCATCTATCACACAGCCCACCCTCCCTATCCCCATACGGAACAAAATTGCCTTCGATGCAACGATCCCCATTAAAACCTATACACAAATTCACGTACTCTGGGTTTGAGCCACAACTTTCTTAATCCCTTCCATATACCCATCCAATCATTTACACAGGGTATATCGCTGCCCCATGCAGCACCTCCCCATGCACCCTCCCCCGCCCAGGAGACTGCAGTGATCCTCTTCGGCTCCTTTAAATACCATGATTCGCCTCAACATTCCTTCCCCCTCAGATCATTCCCCTTCACCACCTTCTGACATCTTCCTAACCAATCCCTCTCCCCCCCGCACCCCACCCACCCTGAGGTATCGATGTTAATGTAAACACACTGCAGGCCCTTGCTAACGGGATGAGCCCCAAACCTCCTTGCGCCCTCGTCATTACCACTTCCTTACTTAACCATGCCCTCCCCTAACCCCCTATATAACGTAATGCCCTTCTCTGCAATTCCTTCACATCCTCAAAAATAATGAACACCTCCGCACATGCCACAGTTTACTAACACTTAATGAATTAACGATCACCACCCTCTGATGCAATGTGACGTCAGTAGTGTACATTTAGTCTGTAGAACTCAAAATGGCGGCGGTCCCCCCCCCCCCACCCCCACTTCCGGTCGCCCCCCCCCTTCCGGTCGCCCCCACTTCCCGGGCGACCCCCACTTCCCGGTAGGCCCCCATGCACCCCGACCCCCCCCGACCACCCCCGACCCCGACCCCGACCCCTTTTTTTTTTTTTTTTTCGCGCCCGCCCCCCGCCCGCCCCGCGCCCCGCCGCGTCGAGCCGCCTGAGCTGCCTTCTGCAGCCTTCTGCGGATCGCCCCGCTCCTCGATTTTTGAAATTTCCCTACTTTTTCCAAAAAATTTCGAATTTAGGGGGGATTTCCCAAATTTCCCCAGATCGATTACATCGATTTTCATGAATAATACAAAATTTCCTTGGATCAAGTTCCTTATGGGGTAGAAATTTTCTAGATTTCAATAAAAAGAACGTAAAGGCTCATTTTTACTAATTCATCAGAAAAGACACCCTATGGGGCCTCTTTTAGGTTAAAAAGCTAAAATTTGTTAAAAAATT
>WNWK01049387.1:0-13226 GCA_009830355.1 Cherax destructor
TTTGGGTGAACCATGGGCTCATCCTGGCTTTTTCGCTTTTCCTGTTACCCTTGGGTAAAAACCTCTCCTCAGCTTCCGTGCAAATTGTTGTCATATATTCCATCATCTCGTTTACCGACTTCCCTGCCAGCTCTCTGTCCCACTGAACTCCGTGCAGGAAGTTCTTCATGCCCACGTAGTCACCTTTCTTGTAGTTTGGCTTCATTTGTGCAGCCCTTTCTGCTTCCCCCTCCACTTGTAACTCTACTATGTAGTCGAAGCTTAGAACCATATGATCACTGGCCCCAAGGTGGCTTTCATGTGTGATGTCCTCAATGTCTGCGCGACTCAGGGTGAATACTAGGTCCAGTCTCGCTGGTTCGTCCTCCCCTCTCTCTCTGGTATTGTCCCTTACATGTTGGTACATGAGATCTTCCAGTACCACCTCCATCATTTTAGCCCTCCATGTTTCTTGGCCCCCATGTGGTTCTAAGTTCTCCCAATCGATTTCCTTATGGTTGAAGTCACCCATGATCAGTAGCTTCGCCCTGCTCGCATGAGCCCTTCTGGCCAATTCGGCCAGTGTGTCAACCATCGCTCTATTACTCTCATCATACTCATGCCTTGGTCTCCTGCTGTTCTGTGGTGGGTTATACATCACTGCAATTATCACCTTTGGACCTCCGGACTGAAGTGTTCCTATTATACAATCTCCTGCTTCTCCTCTGTCCCCTCTCTCCAGCTCATCAAAATCCCATCTGTTTTTGATCAGCAGTGCCACTCCTCCACCCTTTCTGTTCCCTCTGTCTTTCCTCAGGATCTGGTATCCCGTTGGAAAGATGGCATTTGTTATCATCCCTGTGAGATTTGTTTCAGTGAGGGCTATGATGTCCGGTGATGCCTCTTTGATTCTTTCATGCCACTCCTCCCACTTATTCGTTATTCCATCTGCGTTCGTGTACCATACATTCAGTTTCCTCTCCAACTTTGTGTTTCGGGGGGTCTGTGGGGGTGGGGGCCCTGGCGGTGTGCTGGGGGATTCTACTGCATAGTGAGGGGTGGGGGATGTAAGTGTGGATTGTGGTCTGTGTTGGGATAGCGTGTTTGGTTTTGGGGTTCTTGGGATGGGTTTGAGTGTGCTCGCTCCTGTTGCTCTTCCCTGTTCTGGTTGGTTTCTGCTGATTCTGTCTGTCTCTCTCTTCCCAGTGTGTGTGTGTGTGTGTGTGTGTGTGTGTGTGTGTGTGTGTGTACTCACCTAATTGTGGTTGCAGGGGTCGAGACTCAGCTCCTGGCCCCGCCTCTTCGCTGATCGCTACTGGGTCCTCTCTCTCCCTACTCCATGAGCTTTATCATACCTCGTCTTAAAGCTATGTATGGTTCCTGCCTCCACTACATCACTTGCTAGACTTTTCCACTTCCTGACAACTCTATGACTGAAGAAATACTTCCTAACATCCTTTTGACTCATCTGAGTCTTCAACTTCCAATTGTGACCCCTTGTTGCTGTGTCCCATCTCTGGAACATCCTGTCTCTGTCCACCTTGTCAATTCCTCGCAGTATTTTGTATGTCATTATCATGTCTTCCGTAACCCTTCTGTCCTCCAGTGTTGTCAGGCCGATTTCCCTTAACTTTTCTTCGTAGGACAATCCCCTTAGCTCTGGAACTAGTCTTGTTGCAAACCTTTGCACTTTGTGTGTGTGTTAGTTAGTTACCATTTTGTCCTAGGCACATGTCAATTAGACACTAGGCCTGTTGTATATATGTGTGTGTGTATGTGTATGTAAGGAAACACTTCGAAATGTTTCTGCCCCACCGGGAATTGAACCCGGCCCCTCCGTGCGTCAAGCAAGAGCTTTACCCACTAGGCCACCGGGTTGTTGTGTGTGTGTGTGTGTGTGTGTGTGTGTGTGTTAGTTACCATTTTGTCCTAGGCACATGTCGATTTGACACTAGGCCTGTTGTATGTATGTGTGTAAGGAAACACTTCGAAATGTTTCCGCCCCGTCGGGAATAGAACCCGTTCCCTCCGTGCGTGAAGCGAGAGCTTTACCACTAGGCCACCGGGTTGTTGTGTGTGTGTGTGTGTGTGTGTGTGTGTGTGGACTCTGAATTAAGAATTAAGAGTAAGACGGAGAGTAGGACAGCAGATAAACAAGGTAATCAGTCCCTTAGCCTTGGAGTTGGTGTGAAGAGCACCGTAGATGTGAAGCACAGGTAAGAAGGCTGGTGCTTATATACTAACGTCAGGTGGAAAAGGGACGGGTAGCAGACGAGGGCATAGTCACTGGCACGCGGGATTCCCCAGTGGAAGTAGGTCATACCCAAAGGGATGGGTTGTAGTAGTAGTTGTAGTACCCGAGAAGGTCATGTAGATGTCCTCTGAACCAAGATTCCATGATGCTGCGGTGTCTGACAAGTTGTACAAGAATGTTATGCAATACCGACAATACCGTCCCTTTTCCATCTTATATCCGTGTCTATGTCCGATATGAGGATGAGGAACAGGATGGGAGCAAGTACTGTGTCTTGTGGAACAGAGCTTTTCACCGTAGCCGCCTCTGACTTTACTCTGTTGACTACTACTTTTTGTGTTCTATTTGTTAGGAAATTATAGATCCGTTTACCAACTTTTCCTGTTATTCCTTTATCACGCATTTTGTGTGCTATTGCACCATGGTCACACTTCTCAAAGGCTTTTACAAAGTCTGTGTATATAACATCTGCATTCTGTCTTTCTAGAGTATCCAGGACCTTGTCGTAGTGGTCCAGTAGTTGGGACAGGCAGGAGCGACCTGCTCTAAACCCATGCTGCTCTTGGTTGTGTAATTCATTGGTATCTAGATAAGTGGCGATCTTGCTTCTTAGAACCTTTTCAAAGATTTTTAGGATATGCGACATTAGCACTATTGGTCTGTAGTTCTTTGCTATTGCTTTACTGCCCTCTTTGTGGAGTGGGGCTATGTCTGTTGTTTTTAGTAACTGCGAGACGACCCCAGAGTCCATGCTCCCTCTCCATAGGATGTTAAAAGCACGTGATAGGGGTTTCTTGCAGTTCTTGATGAACACGGAGTTCCATGAGTCTGGGCCTGGGGCGAAATGCATGGGCATGTCATTTATCGCCATTTCGAAGTCATTTGGCATCAGGATAATGTAAGATAGGTTTGCGTCTACCAAGTTCTGTGGCACTCTCATAAAAAATTAATTTAGGTCTTTGACTCTCAGTCTGGTTAGCAGCTCGCTTAAAACTGAATCATACTGGGACTTTAGTAGCTCACTCATTTCCTTGCTGTCGTCTGTGTAGGACCCATTCCGTTTAAGTAGGAGCCCAATACTGGATGTTGTTCTCGACTTTGATTTGGCATAAGAAAATAAATACTTCGGGTTTCTTTCAATTGCCTTCGCCTGTATAGGGAACGCCTTTCTCTTTCTAGTTAACATCTTCTCCTCCCTTTCCTTAAGGGAATTTGCCTTGAGCAAACCTAATGTGCCACAGAGTTAATTTATTCTAGACATAAGTTAAGATCCGTGATGCTTAGGCTATCTTTCCAGTTTATATCATTTAGGACTTGGTTTAATTGGTCCAACCTTATGTTTTTGTTACTGAAGTTGAATTTGGTGAAGGCTCCCTCTCGACTGACCACATTTTGTCGGTCTGGGGATTCCCCTCATACATGTCTGGACCTCTATTATGATGTGATCTGAGTATATTGTTTTTGATTTGATGACATTTCGTATCAGATCATCATTGTTAGTGAAGATGAGGTCCAGTGTATTCTCCAATCTTGTAGGCTCTATTATTTGCTGGTTTAAGGTGAATTTGGTGCAGAAATTGAAAAGCTCGTTTGTGTGCGAGTTTTCATCTGAGCTGCCTCCTGGTGTTATGTCTGCTACCATATTATTTGCAATATTCCTCCATTTTAGGTTCCTTAGGTTGAAATCCCACAGGAGCAAGATGTTGGGGGCAGGAGCTGGAAGGTTTTCCAGACAGTGGTCAATTTTCAGAAGCTGTTCCTGGAATTGTTGGGACGTTGTATCCGGAGGCTTGTAGACAACCACGATGACCAGGTTTTGATTCTCGATCTTTACTGTTAAAACTTCAACTACATCATTTGAGGCATTTAGTTGTTCTGAACATATAAGTGACTCTGTGATATACAGCCCAACCCCACCCCCCTTTGTCCTGTCCACTCTGTCACATCTATATAGGTTGCAGCCCGGGATCCATATTTGATTGTCCAAGTGATCCTTTATGTGGGTCTCTGTGAAAGCAGCAAAAATAACATTTGACTCTGTAAGCAGTCCACGGATGTAAGGTATCTTGTTGTTTGTCGCTGGCTTTAGACCCTGTATATTTGCAAAGATGAATGTCGTCGGATTGGTGGAATTGGTGGTATGGGGGAGGGGTCTTTTTTTCCTGGCACTAATCTCTGTTGTTCTGGAGTGGAGGCCATTGACTGTGATTCCACTTCAGAAATTATTGCAGTTGGTGTACGATTTTTGTCAATTCCTGCCAGCTTTTCTTCCTTCCTGGCACTAAAAAACCTCTCTCTCTGGAGTGGCTTTGGCTACCCAGGTTTTCCTGTGGTCGGATGTTCTGTGTCGTCTTGTACCCTTTAGGTGGTGTGCCTGGCAATATAGGTTATACCACTGTCTTTCATGAACTGATGAGTGGCACATTTCAGGGTGGAAAAGCTTACAGGAATGGGGGTTGCATTTTCCTGTTGTCATATGGGCACGGCATATTCTGGGGTAGTCAAAGTTGCAGGTCCCATCTGGTTTCCCAGATATTCCATGCTTGTAGATACCAAATGCATAATATTTGCATAGGCCTGGTTTCTGTTTGCCTTGGTTTTTTGTGACTGTGTTCCCTATTGTATATGAGTTCTTACATTCTGCTCTGAAACCAAATTAAAATCCTGATGATTTCATAGAGACTCATACCAGCTTAGCTCAAGATCTTCAGAAGAATCCGAGAAACATTTCATAAATTAACATGAGAATTAAAGTCACTAATACTTGAGCAAAGCCAACCAAAATTAAAGTAGGTTTGAGAATTATTCTGACTAATTTCAATAAAACATTCACTATGCCAAAGTAAGTAAGATTTCTTCGGATTTTTAACCCCTTAGGGTTAGCCACCCAGGATAACCCAAGAAAGTCAGTGCGTCATCGAGGACTGTCTGTCTTATTTCCATTGGGGTCCTTAATCTTGTCCCGCAGGATGCGACCCACACCAGTCGACTAACAACCCAGGTACCTATTTGCTGCTAGTTGAACATGGTAACAGGTGTAAGGAAACACGTCGAAATGTTTCCACCCGCCGGGAATCGAACCCGGGCCCTCCGTGTGTGAAGCGAGAGCTCAAGCCACCAGGCCACCCTAGCTCGATCAAAAGTTTGTTAGTCCGTATCGAGTAGACGAACATGTCAGTGGCAATAAGTATAATGTTAGAGAAATCAGTACTGGTCAGTATAATGAATCGCATTTAGATCATATGAAGTTAGTATGCAATGATGACAGGGTTCCTGATATCTAGACAAATGCGACAGACTCCGACATTTCTCCTGACTCAGTGACCTCTACCTCTAACAACCAGATAGACGAACAACCTGATTGTCGTTTTTCCCTACATACATGACAAGTAATGAGGAATCCTCAAGTTTCAGTTGTAAATACCAATTCAGCTCCTCCTCAACCACGGCATGTGTTGGCCATTGCAATAGAATTTAACTACCCTGGAGATGATCACTCTGCATATGTAAATCTCACCCTAGCAGAGTTGGGGTTAAATGTAAATAATCTCTAAACATGAATAATATAGTACAAAATGTGTTTCAACTGTGTGTCTACTATGTCAACTTAAAAATGTTCAAAAAAAAATGTTTTTTATGTGTTCACGTTCTCTCCGAATTCTGAGATTGAAGAGCAAAAGATCTATGTGCACCAAGTCTGCCTTTTCTGTTAAACACTTTGTGAATATATTTCCTCAGAATCCACAGATCACATGAATACAGATCTCTCTCTCTTTCTCTTTGTTGATCTCTTTTTTTTTTTGTTAAACTGTTCCATAGTTGATTCTATCAGTTACAATGATTTGTGATATATCATAATTTGTAATGCATTGCAATCAATTATTATCATTATAAATAGCTCCTTCTGTTCAATAGTTGTGTACATTGATGTTGTACAGATTCAGCCCAGAGCTGTAATGCCTACAGTCTATCCTGTGTATATCTGTATGTCGTGGATGCCATGTTAGTGTCGCCGTGCTGTCAGTAGTGTTACTGTGTACTTGTGTAGTACAGTTAGATAATCCCAGCTACTTATGTTTAGGGTTCCTTACTAGCCATGATGTCACGAGACCCACATATGTGAGCCGTTAGCCACAGGCCTTCCCCTCAGTTCCACGCTAGGCATAGCAGACTCGACAGGCAGGCCTGGGCTCCCCTCAAGACTCTCTTAATTACACCCCTCCAAGACATCCAACATATGTATTTCTTCCTCCAAATATCTCCTGATGAACCCCCACGACAGGACAACATCTTTTTGTTGGTCCTAAGAGAGGAACCAGAGGCACTGTGTGTGCCACTAATAACAGTCAACACATCCATCGAAACTGGGCAATGACCTGGGGTGTGGAAGAAACAAATGTAGTACCTACTTTTAAGAAAGGAGACAGACACGTGTCATAAAATTACAGACTAGTGTTACTAACATGAATAGTATGCAAAGTCAGAGAGAAAATTATCAGAAGGAGAGTGGTGGAGCATCTAGAAAAAAACAAGCTTACACACGACAACCAGCACGGTTTCAGGGAGGGGAAACCCTGTGTCACAAACCTGCTTGAGTTTTATGACAAGGTGGAGGACTTAAGACACAAGAGAGAGGAGTGGGTAGATTGCATTTATTGGGACTGCAAGAAGGATTTCCAGACAAGAGATTAGTGCAGAAGCTAGAGGATCAGGCAAGTATAACACGAAAGGCACTGCAATGGATAAGATAATACCTGACAGGGAGGCAACAACTAGTCATTGTTCGTCATGAAGTGTCAGAGTGGGCGCCTATGACGAGCGGTGTTCTACAGGGGTCAATCCTAGGACCAGGGCTGTTTCTGGTATATGTGAAAGACATTATGGAAGGGATAGACTCAGAAGTTTCCCTGTTTGCAGACGATCAGGCAGGACTACAAAGGGATCTGGACATGCTGCAAACCTGGTCCAGCGAAATGCAAAATCATGACGATTGGGGAAGGGCAAAGAGGTCTGCAGACAGAGTACATTTTAGGGAGCCAAAGATTGCAATCCTCACTCAAGGAAAAGGATCTTGGGGTGAATATAATACCGAGTACATCTCCAGAAGCACACACCAACCAAATAACTGCTGCAGCATATGGGCGCCTAGTAAACTTAAGTATAGAGTTCCGAAACCTCAGTAAGGAATCATTGAAAATACTGTACACCGTGTGTCAGGCTTATATTGGAGTATGCAGCACCAGTTTGGAACCCTCACCTGGCCAAGCATATCAGGAAACTAGAGAAACTGCAAAGGTTTGCAACGAGACTAGTCCTGGAGCTAAGGGGCATGTCCTACGAGGAGAAGATAAGAGAACTCGACATGACAACACTGGAGGACAAGAGGGATAAGGGGGACATGATAATGACATATAAAATACTGAGAGGAATCGACAAGGTGGACAGAGATAAGATGTTCCATAGATGGGACACAGCAACAAAAGGTCACAATTGGAAGTTGAAGACACAGATGAGTCACGAGAATGCTAGGAAGTATTTCTTCAGCCATACAGTTAGGTGAGTATAATTTGGTGAGTACACACACACACACATACACACACACACACACACGCGCGCGCGCGCACACACACACACACACACACACACACACGCGCGCGCGCGCGCACACACACACACACACACACACACACATACACAAACACACACACACACACATACATGGAGCTATGACTCGACCCCCTGCAATCACAGTTAGGTAAGTACACACATACACAAGTGAAAAGGGCAGTTGCTGCTGAGGTCATTCGCATAGAACAAGATCTCATAAAGGAGATGAGAGAACTAGAGGAGATGAAAGGAATGAGGTGCGAGTTAGAGAGAGTACCAAAAACAACAAGTCGAAAGTCAGAAATGGTTTCAGGAAACTGTGAGGTGAAGGCGATGAAATGTGAAGTAGAAAATGAACTGATAACGAGAAACGATGAACTTTGGAGGGAAAGAAAATGGGAGGAGAGACAAGGATGTCACTAATTATCCATGGCATTTTGGAAGAAGAAGAGACGGCAAATGATGAGCTAGAGGCAGTTGATAGAATGAAGAACTGTAATATCAGTGAACAGTCAGGTGATGAAACTGAATTGCATGAGATGGAAAGTTTTCAGTGAACTGAAAAGAACCCAAGGAACAAAATTCTACCAAGCAAACTGATTCTTCCATCAGAAATGGCATGAGATTGGATTTTGAGATGGAAACCACTGTTGAGAGGGATGGACAGATATCATGACAGGGACAGAACACTACACGAGAGAGCACAGCTGAAGAAGAGAATAAGAAATGGTAGAAGACTTGACGAAGAACTAGTGAATTTGATGGCAAGTGCAGAAGCTCTGCCTCAAAAGAAGAACAGCAGGCTCTTATCAAAATATTCCCACTAATCCCAATCTCTCCTTCCCACTCAAACACAATAACTCATAACAAACCATACCCAACCCCCACCCTCCTACATCTACATTCCATTCCTAACCCCTACAAGTGCAGGGTTCATTCTCGCAACCACCCCCATCTCTGCTCCCATTCCCTCTTGTCATTGTTCTCCACCCTTCCCATCTCCCCTCACAAACACCCATGGTCTGCCTTCCAGGGCCAGATCCACCCCCTCACCCAGCCCTTACCTTTACTCGTAACCTTCATTTCTTCTCTACTAGAGAAAAATAATAGAAAGAAAACTGAAAGTCTGTTATAGAAATGCAGATGTTTCTCGTTATCAGTTCATTTTCTGCTTCACATTTCATCGCCTTCACCTCACAGTTTCCTGAAACTATTTCTGACTTTCGACTTGTTGTTTTTGGTACTCTCTCTAACTCGCACCTCATTCCTTTCATCTCCTCTAGTTCTCTCCTCTGCTTTATGAGATTTTTTTGTATGCGAATGACCTCAGCAGCAACTGCCCTTTTCACTTGTGTATGTGTGTACTTACCTAACTGTGATTGCAGGGGTCCAGTCATAGCTCCATGTATGTGTGTGTGTGTGTGCGTGTGTGTGTGTGTGTGTGTGCTCACCTAATTGCTCACCTAATTGTTGTTGCAGAGGTCGAGACTCAGCTCCTGGCCCCGCCTCTTCGCTGTCTGCTACTGGGTCTCTGCTCTCCCTGCTCCATGAGCTTTATCATACCTTGTCTTAAAACTATGTATGGTTTCTGCCCCCACTATATCTTTCTCTAGACTATTCCACTTCCTGACTACTCTGTGGCTGAAGAAATGTTTCCTAACATCCCTTTGACTCATCTGAGTCTTCAGCTTCCAGTTGTGTCCCCTTATTTCTGTGTTCCCTCTCTGGAACATCATGTCACTGTCTACCTTGTCAATTTCCCGCAGTATTTTGTATGTAATTATCATGTCTCCTCTGACCCTTCTTTCCTCCAGTGTTGTTAGTCCTATTTCCCTCAACCTTTCTTCATAGGACAGACCCCTGAGTTGTGGCACTAACCTTGTCGCAAACCTTTGCACTTTCTCTAGTTTCTTTACGTGCTTGACCAGGTATGGGTTCCAGACTGGTGCTGCATATTCTAGTATGAGCCTGACGTACACGGTGTACAATGTCTTGAACGATTCCTTGTTAAGGTAACGGAACGCTAATCTTAGGTTTGCCAGTCGCCCATATGCTGCCGCAGTTATCTGATTGATGTGTGCCTCCGGAGACGTGCTTGGCGTTATACTCACCCCAAGGTCTTTCTCCTTTGCCGAGGTTTGTAGCCTTTGTCCGCCTAGCCTGTACTCTGTCAGCGGTCTTCTTTGCCCTTCTCCGATCTTCATGACTTTGCATTTGGTGGGATTGAATTCGAGAAGCCAGTTGCTAGACCAGATGTCAAGCTTGTCCAGGTCTGTTTTCAGTCCTGCTTGGTCCTCCTCCGATGTGATTCTCCTCACAAATTTCACATCATCTGCGAACAGAGACACTTCTGAGTCTATCCCGTTCGTCATGTCATTTACATATACCAAGAATAACACTGGTCCTAGGACTGACCCCTGCGGTACACCGCTCGTCACAGGCGCCCACTGTGATACTTCATCACGCACCATGACCCGTTGTTGCCTCCCTGTGAGGTATTCCCTGATCCATTCCAGTGCCCTTCCTGTTATACATGCTTGTTCTTCAAACTTCTTTACTAATCTCATGTGAGGAACTTTGTCGAAGGCCTTCCTGCAGTCCAGGAAAATGCAATCAATCCACCCTTCTCTCTCTTGCCTTACCTCTGTTACTTTATCATAGAACTCTAGGAGGTTTGTTACACAGGATTTGCCTTCCCGGAATCCGTGCTGCCTGGTGTTTATTATCCTGTTCAGCTTGAGGTGCTCCACCATTCTTTTCCTGATGATTTTCTCCAGGACTTTGCACACTATACATGTAAGTGATACCCGTCTATAGTTTAGTGCCTCTTTTCTGTCTCCTTTTTTAAAGATGGGGACTACGTTGGCCTTCTTCCATACCTCAGGTAACTGCCCATTTTCAAGGGATGTGTTGAATATTATGGTAAGTGGCACACTCAGTACCTCAGCTCCTTCCCGAAGAACCCACGGGGAGATGTTGTCCGGACCCATCGCCTTTGAGGTATCAAGGTCACTGAGTAACTGCTTCACCTCCTCCTCAGTTGTATGTATGCCCTATAGCACTTGATACATCCCTTGTTGGTGGCGCACCCTATCCTGTCTACCCAGCTGCCTTGCTTCCTCCACTGTGAATACTTCCTTAAACCTCAAGTTGAGCTCCTCACATACCTCTTGATAGTTACTTGTGAGTTTCCCATCTTCTTTCCTCAGCCTTATCACCTGGTCTTTAACTGTTGTCTTCCTTCTGATGTGACTGTACATCAGTTTCGGGTCGGACTTAACTTTCGATGCTATGTCATTTTCGTACTGTTTCTGGGCTTCCC
Source organism: Cherax destructor (assembly GCA_009830355.1). NCBI lineage: Eukaryota > Metazoa > Arthropoda > Malacostraca > Decapoda > Parastacidae > Cherax > Cherax destructor. Next base: position 11,163 of record WNWK01049387.1, read on the forward strand.
TCTGTACCTGTGCATACTCGTTTCTAGCTCTTCTACTAATCTCTTTGTTTACTTGGGTTCTTTGCCTTCTGTACCTTTTCCATTCTCTGACACTCTTGGTCTTTGCCTCCCTGCACCTTTGGGTAAACCAGGGGCTCTTTCTGGCCTTCCCGTTTAATCTTTTTCCTCTGGGTATAAACCGTTCCTCTGCCTCTTTGCACTTTGCCCCTACGTATTCCATCATTTCACTTATTGTCTGTCCATCCATTTCCCTTTGTGTGTGTGTGTGTGTGTACTCACCAAATTATACTCACCTAACTGTATGGCTGAAGAAATACTTCCTAGCATCCTCGTGACTCATCTGTGTCTTCAACTTCCAATTATGACCTTTTGTTGCTGTGTCCCATCTCTGGAACATCCTGTCTCTGTCCACCTTGTCGATTCCTCTCAGTATTTTATATGTCATTATCATGTCCCCCTTATCCCTCTTGTCCTCCAGTGTTGTCATGTCGAGTTCTCTTATCTTCTCCTCGTAGGACATGCCCCTTAGCTCCAGGACTAGTCTCGTTGCAAACCTTTGCAGTTTCTCTAGTTTCCTGATATGCTTGGCCAGGTGAGGGTTCCAAACTGGTGCTGCATACTCCAATATAAGCCTGACACACGGTGTACAGTATTTTCAATGATTCCTTACTGAGGTTTCGGAACTCTATACTTAAGTTTACTAGGCGCCTATATGCTGCATCAGTTATTTGGTTGGTGTGTGCTTCTGGAGATGTACTCGGTATTATATTCACCCCAAGATCCTTTTCCTTGAGTGAGGATTGCAATCTTTGGCTCCCTAAAATGTACTCTGTCTGCAGACCTCTTTGCCCTTCCCCAATCGTCATGATTTTGCATTTCGTGGTGTTAAACTCCAGGGTCCAGTCGCTGGACCAGGTTTGCAGCATGTCCAGATCCCTTTGTAGTCCTGCCTGATCGTCTGCAAACAGGGAAACTTCTGTGTCTATCCCTTCCATAATGTCTTTCACATATACCAGAAACAGCCCTGGTCCTAGGATTGACCCCTGTAGAACCCCGCTCGTCATAGGCGCCCACTCTGACACTTCATGACGAACAATGACTAGTTGTTGCCTCCCTGTCAGGTATTATCTTATCTATTGCAGTGCCTTTCGTGTTATACTTGCCTGATCCTCTAGCCTCTGCACTAATCTCTTGTCTGGAAATCCTTCTTGCAGTCCCAAAAAATGCAATCTACCCACCCCTCTCTCTTGTGTCTTAAGTCCTCCACCTTGTCATAAAACTCAAGCAGGTTTGTGACACAGGGTTTCCCCTCCCTGAAACCGTGCTGGTTGTCTTGTGTAAGCTTGTTTTTTTCTAGATGCTCCACAACTCTCCTTCTGATAATTTTCTCTCTGACTTTGCATACTATTCATGTTAGTAACACTAGTCTGTAATTTTATGACACGATTCTGTCTCCTTTCTTAAAAGTAGGTACTACATTTCTTTCTTCCACACCCCAGGTCATTGCCCAGTTTCGATGGATGTGTTGACTGTTATTAGTGGGACACACAGTGCCTCTGGTTCCTCTCTTAGGACCAACAAAAAGATGTTGTCCTGTCGTGGGGGTTAATCAGGAGATATTTGGAGGAAGAAATACATATGTTGGATGTCTTGGAGGGGTGTAATTAAGAGAGTCTTGAGGGGAGCCCAGGCCTGCCTGTCGAGTCTGCTATGCCTAGCGTGGAACTGAGGGGAAGGCCTGTGGCTAACGGTCACATATGTGGGTCTCGTGACATCACGGCTAGTAAGGAACCCTAACTATAAGTAGCTGGAATTATCTAACTGTACTACACAAGTACACAGTAACACTACTGACTGCACGGCGACACTAACATGGCGTCCACGACATACAGATATACACAGGATAGACTGTAGGCATTACAGCTCTGGGCTGATTCTGTACAACATCAATGTACACAACTATTGAACAGAAGGAGCTATTTATAATGATAATAATTGATTGCAATGCATTACAAATTATGATATATCACAAATCATTGTAACTGATAGAATCAACTATGGAAC
>WNWK01049388.1:0-13226 GCA_009830355.1 Cherax destructor
TTTTAGGGTACCCCTTTTTAATTTTCCCAAATTCCCCCCAAAACAGGGTTTGTGAAAAAACCCCCCCCCTGATCCCCGAGGGAGGGGGGCCAAAACCCCCGATTTCAAAACCTTTTTTCCTCGTCTCCATTTTAAACCCCTTTTGAATAAACATCCATCTTCTCACCAGGTAGAATTTTTTTTATAAAACATAATTTTTGGTTTGCCAGGGAAAGGAATGGGCCTTTTATCAGTATTCAAAATTAAAAGGGCCCCCCCTAATCATTATTTAAGGTTTTGAACCCCAATTAATTAAAGGGAAAGTGACTGCCCAGTTTATAAACTAAAGTTTCATCCCTCCGATAAGTACATCCCAGGGAACCACAAAAATGCCATCATTTGATTAGCTGGCCGGTTCCCGGTTGGTGACACCCAAAATTGTTCCTGGTTTTTAAATCCCAAACCCCCCAAATTTGAGCAACTTTTTGCCATTAGCCCAAAATTTAAATAGACATTCAGGAAAGCTTCCTTAATTCTACTAGTGTGTTTCCCCAAAATAGCTGGGGGGAAAAATTTTAAAAAACCCCTCTGGAAATTGAAAAAGGGGGCCCCGCAAATTTAGGGGGAAATTTCGCATTCAGGGGGTGGGGGGGAACAGCTCAGGGGGGGCTTACAATTTAAATGTCCCCAAAACCCTGATTTAATTTTTATACAAAAATTCAAATTTAAAGGAACAGATCCTTGAATCAACTTTTACAAAAAATTCTAATATGAATTATTCGAAGCCCCCTGAGATTCAATGGCTTTAATGGACACCTTGAACAAATCTTTGGGAGACCCACGGCCCTTTTCCCACCTTTTAAAAGGGGAAAAAACTATGTACTTTTTCAAATGGGAGACAATTCTCCAACTCGAATAAATAAACATCACGGTAAAAAGTCTTAAGGGAAAAAGGCACATAGAAAAGGGAATTACTGATTTTTTAGCAAAGAGCTAATTATAGAAATATTGGGCAGTCCCGGGGCAAACTTATCTATTCTCCCTGATTCTACTCTTTCCCCTGATTCTGTTAAATATTAATTATGAAATGGATTTTTGGTAGTATTCAAACAATTGTTTTTTCCCAAAAAAAATGTACATAGGTTTGTTTTCTTTAAATTGCGAACAAGCCTTGGGGTTCTAGGTACTTTTAAGGTGGGTGGGGTTTTAAAAAAGCAATTCGAATTCCTAAAGAGCCTTTCAAATTAGGATTTATTAGATTAAAATGTTATTCATTGGAGCCTATGATATGTTAAGGATTTTGAGTTCATGCCATTTTGGAATGAATATAAGGTGGTAAGACTCACACCAATTGGTACAGTAATGGTAATTATGCCTTGGAATAAGACACTGCCCCTTCCCAATTTGCGTAAAACAAACCCGTTAGAAAACCCAAAAGAAAAATTTTAAAAAATTTTTGAATAACCCGATTTCAGGGTTTAAATTGGATTTAAGAATTCAAATTCTTGGTTACCACACGAAGATTTAATACACCTTAAGGGAAAATCTATTCCTCTCGTCCTCATTCCCTTTAAAACCCAAACCACAACCCCGTGTTTGGAATTTCAAATTATTTTTTGAAGGACAATTTCTAAAATCTTAAAGGGGAAAACTTTTACATGAAAAATTTGGGGACCTTTTAAGGGGGGGGTTTTCAAGGCATGCTAATTATTTCCTTATTTTTAAAACCGGACATGAAAATTTTGGATTTTTACTGCCCGTTCCCCCCTTTCCTGAATTCCCTTTTAAACCCATTTATCTCATATTACTTACCTTTAGAGTTTAGGAAATTTTCTATAAATGAAATTGTCATCAAATTGGTTTGTTTTAAAAAGGAAAAGGACAAAGGATGGTTTATCCATTAAAACTCTCAACCCCCCTAGGTTGTTGGTTAAAGTTATCTGGAATTCTTCAAAGGGCCTTTTGGGAAACATTAAAAGGTTCCCCCCCTTTTTAAAAATTTTATTGGATTGAAGATGTAAAAAGATTTTCTGGTCTTTTGAATTTGAAATATTATACACGCGGTTTTAAATATAAGTCCCGGGTAGGGCCTCCCTCAGCCGGACATACAGAAAATTGGTTTAATTTGAGACTTAATTAATTTAAAAGCTGCCCTTCCCTTTTTAATCTTTCCCTTTCCCCAAGCTGATACTCCAAACACCCCCCTTGCCGGGAATATCCCATGCCCAAAAGCTTCTACCCTACCCTTGTATGGCCTTATTTAAATAAATCCTTCTAGACCCCCTGATATCCCCGCCCCCGAGCGTGGGCTCCACCCCCCAAATCCTCCTCCCTAATTTCCCCCATCATCGGCCGACCCAAAACCCCCTCCCCCCAAAGGAAAACCCCACCCCCCTGGGCACCCCCTTTTTTCTGTAAAAATTTTGTTTCCTCCTCAAATGGTTCCCTCAGGCATTCCCCTTTTTTTTGGGTATGTCCCTCACGAAACGTTCCTTAGTATGCTGGCATATACACACTTATCCTCACGCGTCATCCCCACCCCCCCGTCCACCCTCATCCCTTACCCCCCTTATGTCCCCCCGCAAATTTTAAAAAGGGCTGACCTCCCCATTCCCAGCAGACCCCCCCTTTAATTTTGAACCACCTGCATCCCACTCTGTACCCTTTCCCAAACACAATTCTGTCCCCACCCCAAATTTTTTTTAACAAAAAAAATATCTACCTGAAAATGCCCGTAAATCCCCTTCCAAAAAGGTTTTTGTCTTTTCAGCCGGCATAAAAGGCCTTAAAAGGGTGAACTTGAAGACAACATAGGGGTTTTCCTGAAACCTATTAACTTTTGGAACTTTTCCCCCCCTTCCCTTCCCCCCGTCATTTTTAGACCCTTCTCTTTGACACCCCATCCTGTTTTGCGAGCCACATGACCCATGGTTTTGGGACAAACTCGCTGCACAGGTGTGATCTCTTCCTCATCTTCCCCCCCCGGGTCTTTTCGTGAATCACCACTTTTTTTCCAAAACCACAATTTCCAACTGTTCATCCTGCCGGGGCTCAAACCTCCACATCCTGCCCCCCGGGGTAGAATCTGCCATATGCGATGGGAAAACCACACTCCCCAGGCAGCTCCACAATCATCCCCCCAGGCTCTAAGGGCCCCTCGGGCGTGCCCAAAAAAATCCTTGAGGGGGAACTTGCAACACAGGAAACCCAAAACCCCCCAAAATCTCCTCATCCACCAGTGCCACCTCCCCCTGACTTGTTCAAGATCCCTCAGGCAAATCTAAGGGGACGCCTGGCCCTCCCTTCATCACTCCACCCCCAAATCTGTCCCACACTTGGTGATACTGGCACCCGGGGTCTGCCTTGTCAACCTCCGTTTCCTCCCTTCGTTCTTCGTGTCTTCCCTTCCCCTCCCCGGGAGCTGCAACCCCGTCATAGGAATTGAGTCCTAAATTCATCAAGTACAACATACGAAGGTATAGGCCTTCATAGAGTCATTTTAAGGGAATATGACCCTTCCTGTAATCCTGTGTAAATTCCATCAGTTCATTTGCCCATCACAGCCGTATGGACCACTCCAAATTGCTGGAACGCCTGACGAATGTCCACATCATCAATTTCAAATGGGACATTGTGAACACGAATAAAGGTGTAATATCGGGAGGCATACCTCCAAGCCAGCTTTGATCACCATTCGTTTATCTTGAAAGCCATCCATGACGTGCTCGTACGACGCCAGTGTTGCAAACTTGACGAAGATGCGGTATGCCCCATTCAGTGATATTCCTTGCAATTCCTCTGCATGAATGCCATATGCATCGCGTAGAATAGCAGGCAACAAAACAGACGTGTTATCCAGGTACACTGCTCCTTGTAAGACCTCAACACACACCGTGTTGATCCTCCTCCTTTCCCCAGATGCCATATTGCTGAAAATCAGTAACTCGCTCGTCGGCCGCCAGGTGACAGCAGCAGGAGAACCACTCAGCTCAGAGGCCAGGCGATGAATATGTACTGTCAGTGTGCAGAGTGAGAAAGGTGCCAATGCAATGGTGCTTTCTCCGTCCATGCATGAAACCATGCAACCGGGGGGACAAAAAAATTGATTCTGTACATGAGATGATTAAGAATCATCCTCTCAAATGTTTTACATAAGCAGCTAGTAAAAGATATTGGGCGAAAATAATTTTGTTGATTGTGCTTATGAATGAGAATTATGAGGCTGTTGGTCCAAGATTTTGGGTGCTCCCCAGTTACATAGCTCATGTTATATAATTCGAGTAAAGGATTGCCTGGTACTCGACACAGCAATCTAAGTATATTGTAGGTAATACCATCCTCACCAGGCGACGTGGAGTTGCCCTTAGTGCTGCATCAAGTTCAAAGTTAGTGAAAGGAATGTTAGAGTCATCTTCCTTGCTGAGCATAAAACAAAGAAGTCTCTCCCTAGCACCATATTTGTCATTTAATTTCGCCTGTGTGGTACTGGGAAGATTTTCATAGTTGATGTAACAGCCCAACTACTGACTAGCTCATTCGCCCTATGCAAGGGATGAGGGTGCGCTATCTGACCAGTTCTGTTACCCTTAATTCTATTTATGTCCCTCCATGCTCGGCTAAGTGGGGTGTGAGCATTGAGACCATTCACAAATTTTTCCCAGTCAGTCTGCCGCAGCTCTGTCATACGCTCTCTGACAGCAGCAAGGGCAGTTTGAAAGAGCTTCAGCATTCCAGGGGTACGATGTTTTCTAGAGGCTACGCCTAGTCTTTGAGCAGTACGTTTCAGTGTTCGAAGTTTAGGATCATTGTAATAAGTATGGTTATTATAGGAGGTATGATTGTTATGGAAATTGGTTGAGTTACGAGTTCCAGGAGGTTTTTGAGGCGACTCTAAGTAGTTCTGAATACTGCTCACAAGGTCATTGTTAAAGGTCTCAACAGAGGAACACTCATAAGAATTATACCAGTCAGTCACATGTGCAACAAAGTCCTCATGTTGATCAGGGGGAACATTAAAACGTTTCCGTTTGAATATTCCACCAGGTATTACTTATATCTAGTGAGGTTAGCATTGGAAAATGGTCTGATCATATATCTGTTACAATGGAAGACTCACAGCTGGCAGAAGTAATGTTGAAGCCAAGGCACAGATCAAGGATGCCTCCATAGATATGTGTGGGTTCAAGGTAACCTACAATCTGCACATTATCATGAACATTTAACAGTGACAACAGTTGGTTACTATTACGATTATCAAACTGTGAGCTTCCAATGCTTTTGTGTCTTGCATTATAATGTTCAATGATAAGAGTAGGCTCAGACTGAGCAGAAGTTGGGATCTCCAAGTAATTGAACTTATCAGCAGCAGCATACAAGTTAAATATGTTGAGAGCAGAGTTCCCAATATAAATCCTAACACCGTGGTATTGTAGTCCCTCTGTTTTCTTATGTGTGAGAAGTTGATGGGAAGTGATTTTTAATATATAGAACACAAGAGTTAGTAGATTTGAGGATATATGCAACAAATGATGGCATTTTAGGGGGCTGGGATTTTTCAGGGACTCTGCACTCTTGTAGACACACAATATTAATGGGTTCGGTGGTTACTTTATGATGAAGGTCAAGAAGTCTTTTTCTAAGTGATGTAATATTCCAGCTAAAAATATTAAGTTTATACGAGTTTTGATCCATTATAGAAGTCTTGGAATCTGGCTTAGTTTCTCAGCATAATGAAAAAAATGTTCATATAAAGAGCAGACATTATCAGTATCAGCAGTGTTACCCTGGTCCATGAGTTTTCTAAGTGCACTACCAGGTGTGAGGCCTCGTGGGAGTCTTTGTTTACACAGAGCACGACGCTGTTCATGTGTGAATGTATGATAGGTGGCACTACCACTCACATTCCCTCCTCCACTAGAGGAAATAAATGGTATAAAATACCGACACAATGGAAAAATAAACACATAAGCAGTATAATGTGATCCTTTATTGACAACGTTTCGCCCACGCAATGGGCTTTATCGAGTCACAGACAGATCTACCTGGAAAAAAGAGTAACATGAATATATAGGATATAGTCAGGTGGAGAATGCTGGGTCAGGTGGAGAAAGCTGCATGTGACAGTTTTAAAAGTAGTGTGACTTAATTAAAGGACCTGCAGTGTTCCATTCTTGAGTTCTATGTGGGATAGCGTTGAAGAAGTTTCTTGGCAATAGGTTCAGCTATGTTGCAGAAGCCGTTGTTCTGGTTGAAGTTGTTGGATATACAGATAAGTGATGATTCCAGGATTCTTCGGTATTGAGTGTTGTCTTCTCTGGCGATGAGTCTTGCGTTTCTGTAGTTGATTAAATGGTTGTGTAAATTTCGGTGTTGAACACAGGCATTTCTTGAGTCGTCAGATCTGCCTGCGTACTGGTGTTCTGAAATGCGTGTTTGGAGGTCTCTGGATGTTTCGCCGACGTATAATTTGCTGCAGCCATTACAAGGGATTGTGTATACCCCTGCAGTGGATTGAAGCTTGTCCTGTCTGTTACTGGTAATGCCCTTGATGGTAGTGGATGTGGAGGTGGATACTCGGAATGAGGTATTAGAAAAAATGTTGGAAACGTGTTTGGAAATGAAGTTGGTGGGGAGGAACTCGGCTCAAACGACCACAAGTCAATGTAACTGGGGAGCACCCAAAATCTTGGACCAACAGCCTCATAATTCCCATTCCTAAGCCCAATCAACAAAATTCTTTTCGCCCAATATCTTTTACTAGCTGCTTATGTAAAACATTTGAGAGGATGATTCATAATCATCTCATGTACAGAATCAAATTTTTTTTTTCCCCCCGGTTGCATGGATTCATGCATGGACGGAGAAAGCACCATTGTATAGGCACCTTTCTCACTCTGCACACTGACAGTACATATTCATCGCCTGGCCTCTGAGCTGAGTGGTTCTCCTGCTGCTGTCACCTGGCGGCCGACGAGCGAGTTACTGATTTTCAGCAATATGGCATCTGGGGAAAGGAGGAGGATCAACACGGTGTGTGTTGAGGTCTTACAAGGAGCAGAATACCCGGATAACACGTCTGTTTTGTTGCCTGCCATTCTACGCGATGCATATGGCATTCATGCAAGGAATATCGCTAAATGGGGAATACCGCATCTTCGTCAAGTTTGCAACACTGGCGTCGTACGAGCACGTCATGGATGGCTTTCAAGATAAACGAATGGTGATCAAAGCTGGCTTGGAGGTATACTTGAGGGATGCCTCCCGATATTACACCTTTATTCGTGTTCACAATGTTCCATTTGAAATTGATGATGTTGACATTTGTCAGGCGTTCCAGCAATTTGGAGTGGTCCATACGGCTGTGATGGGCAAATGGACTGATGGAATTTACACAGGATTACAGGACTCTATGAAGGCCTATACCTTCGTATGTTGTACTTGATGAATTTAGGACTCAAGTCTATGTCACATATGGAAAAATAAAAACATAAACAGTATAATGTGATCCTTTATTGACAACGTTTCGCCCACGCAGTGGCTTTATCGAAGTCACATACAGATCTGTCTGTGACTCGATAAAGCCACTGCGTGGGCAAGCGTGTCAATAAGGATCACATTTACTGCTTATGTGTTTATTTTTCCATTGTGTCGGTATTTTATACCATTTATTTCCACTATGTCACATATGCTGGTCAGCAACAAACCTGCAGACTATGTGGGGCATATGATCATGTTGCAGCTGCTTGTGGGAGGAGGAAGGACCACCGACAGGAAGAACGAATGGAGGAAACGGAGGTGGACAAGGCAGAGCATGTGGTGCCAGTATCACCAAGAGTGGGACAGAGTAAAAGGTGGAGTGATGAGGTGGACGAGCCAGGCGTCACCTGTGAGACTCTGCCTGAAGGATCTGGTGCCAACAAGCCAGAGGGGGAGGTGGCATTGGTGGATGAGGAGATTTTGCAGGGGGTCTTGCCCCCTGTGTTGCAAGATGCCTTCAAGGATTTTCTTGGCACGCCCAGAGAGGCGTTCCCTTTAGAACCTGGTGATGATCATGTGGAGCTGCCTGGGGAGTGTGGTCTTCCATCGCATGTGGCAGATTCTACCCTGGTGGTGCAGGATGTGGAGGCTGTAGTCCACAGGCAGGATTAACAGTTGGAAATTGTGGCTATGGAACAAAGTGGTGATTCACATAAAAGACCTGTGGGTGGGACAGATGAGGAAGAGATCACACCTGTGCAGCGAGTTTGTACGAAGCCATGGGTCGATGTGGCTCGCAGGAGACAGGATGGGGTGTCAGGAAGAGAAGGGTCTAAACATGGTCAGGGGGCGAAGGAGAAGGGGGGAAGAGTTCCAAAAGTCAATAGGTTTCGAGGAAAACCCCCTATGTTGTCTTCAGAAGTCTCACCATAAATGTTAACGGCCTTTGGGCCGAGGTGAAAAGACAATGGCTCGAGGTGACTTTACGACATTTTCAGGTAGATATTTGTTTTGTACAGGAACATAATTTCAGGTGTGCGACAGAATTGTGTTTGAATGGGTACAGAGTGTATGCAGGTGGTTCGGGAAAATTAAAGGGAGAGGCTGCTGTGGTAATGCGCGAGGTCAGCCCTTTTAAGTTATTAGTGCGGGAGACAGGTGAGGAGGGTAGGGTGATGAGGGTGGACGGGGTGTGGGGAGACGTGCACGTGAGTTTTATAAGTGTGTATATGCCGGCATACTAAGGAACGTTTCGTGAGGGACGTACTGCTGTATCATGTGAGAGGACTGCCTGAGGTAACCATTATAGGAGGAGACTGGAACTGTGTAATACAGGAAAAGGATGTAGAGCCCAGGGGAGTAGGCTGTGTCCTGGGGGTGTTGAGGGAGGTATTAGGAGCGGCTGGGATGATGGATGTAGTTAGGGAAGGAGGATGGTGTGTGGAGCACACGTTCGTGAGGCGGGGATATCAGGCGTGACTAGATAGGATTTATGTAACTAAGGCGATACAAGTTGGTAGGGTAGAAGCAATGGACATGGGATATTCCGATCATAGGGGTGTGTTGGCAGATATCAGCTGGGAAGGAATGATTAAAAGTTATGACTGCTATTGGAAATTGAATGTAAGTTTACTGCAAGGAGTTGGAGAGGGAGAGAGTTTTGCTGCATGGTGGCCGGGGCAATGGGAGGGAGGTCAATATGCGGGGGACTTACTGAGTTGGTGGGAAAGGTGGGCAAAGCCGTGTATTAGGGAGTATTATACAAAAATGGGCAGGGAAGAGAATTGGGAGAAATTCGGATTACAGAGGTACTTGGAGGGTCAACTGGAGGATTGTTACAAAAGGGTGGGAATTCTAGGGTGGATGAGATGGTTATTCTGAAAGGTCGTCTGAGAGAATTGCAGAATGAAGGATTTAACGCAACACGCATGAAAGGAGGTCTAGAGGAGGTCTTATGGGGCGACAGGCCATTGTCCTGTGTGCTCTGACGTTTTAGGAAGGGCAGAGGGACACAACTATGATGACGTTGGAGGTGTGTCTGGAGTTGGGGGTATAGGGGAGGACAATTGCTCTGAACTACTGAAGGAATAAGTAACTATGTAGATCACTGGGTTAAGGAGTACTTGCAGGAGGAAGAGGGGGGAGGGTGAGGGACAGGGCAGTAATAGGGATGGGGATTAGGTGTATTGTTAGTAAGGATGACAGGAAGGACATGGAGGGAGAGATTAGCGAGGAAGAGGTATGGGAGGCAGTGCAGGGTTTGAGCAAAGGGAAGGCTCCAGGATTAGATGGTCTCCCTAAGGATTTCTATGTGCATAAATGGGAGCCCCTAAGGGATTGTTTAGTTAAAGTGTTCAATTGCATGAAGAATGGGAGGGTATTGGATAATATGCAGAACACTGGGGTTGTGGTGTTGGTGAAGAAAAAAGAGGAATGTAGGACAATTAAGGATTATAGATTTATCACTTTAATGTGTGTGGCCTATAAGATCTTCGCTAAGTTGCTAGGTAATATGCTCAAGAAAATGTTGGGAATGGTCTTACATACGGGGAAATGTGGAATCCTAGGTAGAAGCATGGGCGTGGGTCATGGTCAAATTAGGATTTTATTGAGAGTGGTGAAAGGAGGGGGGGTGTTGAATATCGATTGGAGTGCTGCTTATGATATCATGAGGTGGCAGGGTTTTGGGGATGAATTAGTAAGTTGGGTAGAGACTATATGGAGGAGCCAGGGTTAGGGTACAGGTCAATGGTAGGATGGAAAAAGTGGTGCCTATGGATAAGGGTTTAAGACAGGGATGCCCTTTTATCATTTAGTTTCAGGAGGAATGGCTGAGGGTAAGGGGGGAGATGCAGGGATAGTTGGATATGTGGATGATACTACAGTACTAGTGAGAGATGTAGAGGAGTTAGTGAATGTTAGACGTATTGTAGAGATTTTTGGGAAGGCTACTGGGATGAAAGTAAAGTATGCGGATTCTAAATTGTTGGAGGTGGGTGGGTTGGTAGGGGGGAGGGTTAGGGAGGGAAAGGGGTGGACCATAGTGGAACTTGTGAAGATTTGTGGGGTGGTGTACTGGGCAGATCCGGTGGAGGCCTGGGCAGTTAATGCAGAGATGGTAGTGAGGGAGACCATTAAGTGTATGGGTGGTTGGCAGCCTAGGGATGTCACATTGCATCAGAGGATTGTGATCGTCAACTCTTTAGTGTTTAGTAAACTGTGGCATGTGGCAGCGGTGTTCCCCATTATATTTGAGGATGTGAGGGAATTGCAGTGAAGAGCCTTACATTATATATGGGATTATGGGAGGGCGTGGTTAAGTAAGGAAGTGGTAATGAAGAGGGTATGACAAGGAGGTTTGGGGCTCATCCCATTAGCAAGGTATCTGCAGTGTGTTTATATTAAGCATCGATACCTCAGGGTTGGTGGGGTGTGTGGGAGAAGAGTGGGATTGGTTATGGAAGATATCAGAAGGTGGTGGAAGGGGAATGAGCTGAGGGAGTGTGAAGGAATGTTGAGGCAAATCATGGTGGTTAGGGAACCAAGGCGGATCACTGCGAGTCTCCTGGGCAGGGGAGGGGTGCAGGGGGAGGTGTTGTATGGGGCAGCGATATACCCTGTGTATGATTGGATGGGAATATGGAAAGGATTAAGAAAGTTGTGGCTTAAACCCAGAGTATGTGAATTTTTGTATAGGTTTTTAATGGGGATCGTTGCATCGAAGGCAATTTTGTTCCGTATGGGGATAGGGAGGGCGGGCTGTTTGATAGATGCGGGGAGGAGGATACAGCGTATCATGTGGTATATTTTGTCCTTTATTGAGAGTAGTGCGTGAATGGTTTGGGAAGGTTGTACACAGGGGGAGAGGGCTTTCAACCTTTCGGGACTTAATTAAGCTTTGATGTGGGAGGGTGAGAGGGAGGTGAGACATACCTAGTGGCAGACTACTTGTATGTGTCATGGGGAATGAGTGTAAACAGCCTATTCAGAGGCTCTTTCAAACTACGCGGCACTACGGTGCTGCCATCTATAGGCCTATCAAGGTCGGGCTGGTCAGTCATGTTTCTCTCTCACTCTGGCGGCCTATCTACTTGGAACAGGTTCTACCCTTGCTGACTCCCGGGTCCCCTCATGCTCTGTCCCCGTGTATACCTACACCTTTCCATTAATAAACTGAGTCTAGTCATCGGCCGTATCTCTACACCTACGCTACCATTCTACTGCATCAGATGTAAGAAGCCAAGAAAATAGAGTTAACAGTGTTGACAGCAGTGGTTCACGGCAGAGTGTAGTGTGGGACCCACCAACCAGTCGATCATCCGACCAAGCCAGCCATATCCAGGTCATCTGCTGGTTTATTGCTTCATCCGTAGCTTCCAGCGTCTCGTGGGTGCCTGAATCAGATCACTGTCCTTGATTTTTTTACAAAATCGGGACATCGGCGTCAAGGCATCATCTCCAGCCGGAAGCAATCACGTGTGTTCAACTTCTACTCTACAGTTATCCAGTGTTCTCCTGCACCCTTTTCCTGCATCCTTCAGCATTTCTACGCCATTCCTACAGCTACAAGAGACACAAGGTGAGGTTGTTTTGGGTGGTTGGTGTTGTGTGCCATGCGACTCTCCGGACACCACCTCTCCACCCCTCCTGCTACTATGATTCTACGTTCCCTGTCTCCAGCTCGCCGTCTGTGTGTTGTTCTCCATGTTCAAGACGCTACTCCTGGCTTGAACACGTGGGAACCAGTTTGCCCATGCCACGCCAAGCCAGGCGTCTGTCGCCCTGCCAAGCCAGGCGTCTGTCGCCACGCCAAGTCTGTTTGCTCCCGAGCCTCGTCGTTCTGCAATCAACACCCTTCAGCAACATCAGTGATTTTAGAACATTTTATTTTCTTTCCCCGGTCTCACGTACAGTACCTCAAATTTTCCCCAGTGAAAACTGTAAAGTAAATTTTTTATTTAAGTATACTTGATTGCTGCCCCTGCCTCGTCTTGTCTGAAACCATTTCCCCGTGTCCGTCTGCGCTTCCAAAGCCACAGTCGGCAACGCATTCGACACCGACCTAGTATAAACACAACGCGGCGTCCAGCTGGCGAGTTTCTGTGCTCCTTATTAAAATCTTTCCCTTTTGCAGAGTCCTACGACCCTTCCCAGTTCTTACCAAGTGTTGCACAAGATTATTCTATTGAAGAAAACCCCATAGAACTTCCCAAGTGCTCAGACAGCATTCAGCCACCAGTACACACCTGCCTACTTGTTCCTCTCCATCGACAATCAAAGCTAAGTAAACAGTGACTGTCTAGCATTTTCTAAGAATTTGTGACATTATTTAATTGCCCTGCACCAAGTATAATCATCACTGAAGCCCATACTTTCAGTGAATTATTCAGTTCAGTAGCAGTGAACATTTTTGTGTAAATTGCTTTTATTCAGCAACAGAAACATTGTTGCATTTTGCACACTCATTTTTGCATTTTTAAATCCTAGTGCATTATTCTGCACCTAGCCTCTCACCTAATTATTAATTGTTCCTGCTCTAAGTTGTTCATTGTGCTACCCACACACACACACACACACACACACACACACATATATATATATATATATATATATATATATATATATATATATATATATATATATATATATATATATATATATATATATATATATATGCAAAAGATCACAGTAAACAGGTGATATCAAAATATGCAAGACAAGCAAATGAAAAAATAGAAGAATTCCAAGCGCTTTCGTGACTACAAATTTTC
>WNWK01049389.1:0-13226 GCA_009830355.1 Cherax destructor
TGAGGATGTGGAACAGTTGGTGGAGGAGCACAAGGAAGAGCTAACCACTGAAGATCTGCAAGAGCTTCAACAGCAACTGGAACAAGAGAGCAGAGGTCAGGACAATGGTTCAGAGGAGGAGGAGGAGGTGGAACAAAAATGGAAGAATGTGCCTTCTTCAAGGATTAGGGAGATATGTGCCAAATGGAGTGATGTGCAAGCATTTATGGATGAATATCACCCTAACCATGCTGTTGCAGGCCGTGCTGGCAACCTGTACAATGACACAGTGGTGTGTCATTTCAGGGATGTGTTAAAGAATCGCCAGACACAGAGCTCCCTGGACAAATTTGTTGTTAGAAAGAGGTCTAGTGACTCTCAAGCTGGTCCTAGTGGCATTCAAAGAAAAAGGGAAGTAACCCCAGAAAAGGACTTGGTACCTGCAGTGTTAATGGAAGGGGATTCCCCTTCCAAACACTAGCATACTACTCCACCTTCTCCCCTCCTCCCGTCCTCCACACATCAACAACTCTTCAATAAATGTAAGTGACATGTTATTGTACAATATTTGCATGTGTATTTATGTATTCTTTTTTAAATTATTTATTATTTAATGTCCAAAAGTTCTAAAAAATATTTTATTTAACTACTTTTGGAAGTCTTGGACGGATTAAATTTATTTCCATTATTTCTTATGGGGAAAATTGATTCGTTTAACGATTGTTTCGTCTTAAGATATGCCCTCTCTGACGGATTAATATCGTAAGTCGAGGTACCACTGTACTTTCCAGCTTGTATAACTGTATTCTCCATATAAACGGATTCAATAAACAATTTTGAATTTGAATGCTCCTTGTCCTTTTTCCGATCCTATGGACTTTGAAATCTAGTGAGGATTTATGCTGTACACAATTTTCTTTTGGGGTAATACCCAAAACGTTCGCCGACCTCTCTTCTAGGTGATTTCTCTAGCGCTCCGATGTTTTGTTAATTTGCCCACTGAAGACGAGAAACCAGTTGATGTTAAGCAAGAGATGTGGTATTAGTGTCATACAGTACGATAAGCTTGTGAATAATACAGGTACATATAACTCTTGACTTGAGTTTTTTGTTTTTTAATTTGCTGGCCGTCTCCCGCTGATGCTGAGTGACTCCAAAATTAAGAAAACCTTATAAAACTTTTCTTCTTTTCACATTTACAGTGAGTCCTCGATTAGGGACCTCCAGAATTGTGTATAATAATACAGTGGACCCCCGAGTTACGAGCACCTCGGAAATCGTACAATTATGTAAGTGTAATATTGTACATAAGTGTTTTTGTAAGTGTATTTTTGGGGGTCTGAAATGGACTAACCTACTTGACATTATTCCTTAAGGGAGAAAATTCGTTCGGTAATGGCACTTGAGCAGCCTTCTGGAATGAATTATGCTCGTAACTCGGGGGTCCACTGTATATAATAATGATATACAATAATGATATAAAAGATTCTCAACGTGTTTTGAAGACTTGCTGTAGTAATATATATATATTAGAAGGGGTAACTAGCCCCTTGCTCCCAAGAGTCTAAATATTATACAGTATATTATACATCTGGCAAGCATGCTTGAGAGTGTTAGGAGTGAATGGGGGCAAATGGTTTGAATGACTTGATGTGCTGTTGGAGTGTGAACAAGGTGACATTTATGAAGGAATCCAGGGAAACTGGTTAGCTGGACTTGAGTCCTGGAGGTGGGAGGTACAGTGGAGATATGTTGCAGTTTTGAACTGTAGTGTAGGCGTGCCTCTGGCAAGACAGTGATGGAGTGAGTGATGATGAAAGAGTTTCTTCTTTTTTGGGTCACCCTGCCTCGGTGGGAAATGGCCAGCGTGTTAAAAAATTAATAATAATAATTTACGGCAGGAGAACGTGAGTAAAGAGGTAGCTGGCGTCATCGAGCGGACGCCTCTGACTATCCGCCCACGGAAAGCGGATATCGACGAGGAAGTTCCGGCTTCGGAGCTGTTGCCGCCGCCCCTGATGCCGCAGGTGTGTGACCTGGCGTAGTGTGTCGTCTCCTCTGTCATCACTGTTAGTTTGATGTTTTCCTGGTTATTGTCACCATCAGTCATTATCACTGGTAGTTTGATGTTTTCCTGGTCATTTTCACATTATTGTCACCATCACTACCAATTTGACTAACCAGACTCAAGTCTGGTTAGCCAGACTTAAGTCCTGGAGGTGAGAAGTATAGTGCCTGCACTCTGAAGGAGGGGTGGAAATACGTTGCAGTTTTGAACTGTAGTGTTGGCACTCCTCTGGCAAGACAGTGATGAAGTGAATGATGATGAAAGTTTTTTTTTCTTTTTTGGGTCACCCTGCCTTGGTGGGAGACAGCCGATGTGTTAAAAAAATTATAATTTGATCAATTAAATTTGGGATATAGATTTCATATTTGTTTACTTCACACAGATGATGGAAAGTGGAAAGCCGCAAGTTGCCGAAGGAAACAATCAGGTAGAAGATGCCAGCCTGAGTGCTCCTCCAACCTTGGAAGTCCCTCTCAGCCCAGACATATTGGCTGCCCAGCAGAGTCTGTCATTCCTGCAGGGACTGTCAGCACTGGACTCTGGGCTGCTGTCATCTTTAGACAGTAATGATAAAGGCAGCGAGCAAGGCACTGCCGGCATAGAGGCACCAAAACCCCAAGAAAATAAGACCCTCCTGGATGATTCCCCGCCCTTCAACTTGTCATCCCTGCCTGATCTGTTAGATTCATTCAGTCCGCTGGAAGGTGACGGATCGAAGAGGAGCCCTGTGCACGTTCCGCCGGCCCTCGACTCAACAGTGTCACTCACAAATCCCTTCATCCAGCCTAGCAGTTCGACAGTGCCACCTCCATTACCCCCTAGACATCATGTCGGCCAACCACCCATTGTCACCCGGGCTAGTGGCGCCGCATCGACCCATGATACAGCACACACATCTCGACCACCTTCCCGTCCCTGCCCTCAATCATACTCTGGCTTCACCATCCAGGGCGGTCGAATCCCCAGCATTCCATGCGATACTGGAAACATGCACCTGTTCTCCACTCCACCCGATCCACTCTCACCTCCGCTGGAAGGCCCCCAGCTTCCCCTTCCGCCACCTCTCCTTCCCACAACCTCCAGGACGGACGACAGGAGCTGCGCTTCTTCTGGAGACAGTACACCAAGACAGTCAGAGAAGCCACTAAAGAGGGAAGACACAATTGACAAGGTATATAATGTTTTAGGGGATATTGTGCAGACATTTGATAGTCTACTCTGAATACTATTCAAAACTATCCTGCTAACATCTGATAGTCACCTCTGAATACTATTCCAAACTACGTCTTTTAATATTTTCACTGTTTCAACTTCCTGTATTGTAGATATATTGATGTTCACTTTTTATAATGATTTTTTTAGGTGTTCTTTGTGATTTAAATAAGTTATAAGCCTATGATAAATATATCTATTTATGCATAGGGTCACTTCTCTTATAAAGGTCCACTATGTAGCACAAATGGGATTGCAAGGGTTAATCCGTAATTGAATAACAAGTGATGTGTAGGCCTATCCGGTCGTTACTTAGATTTGGAGTATACCTGGAGGGTGTTTAGGGGATCAATGCCCCCATGGCCTGGTCCATGACCAGGCCTCGTGGTGGATCAGGACCTGATCAACCAGGTTGTCACTGCTGGCTGCACGTAAACCAACGTAGGAACCACAGCCCGGCTGGTCAGGTACTGACTTTGTGTCTGTCCAGCTCCCTCTTGAAGACAACCAGGGGTCTATTTATAGAGGAGCTTTATAAGAGGACTGACTGCATATAAAGGAGCTTTATAAGAGTATTGTCTGCCATTATCCACATCCTACAACAGGGTGGTGCATGGAGTCTCTCCTAACTCAAAAAAAAAATCCTGGGCCATCTTTTTGTCTTCATTCGTCAAAATAGAGATTAAAGCAAATACAACATATACACACTGAGAGATATATGTCCTCCATGTGTATTGTTGCTCTCGGTGCATATACATCTAGTGAGATACACGTAGTAGGTTATGCGGTGTTGGTGGACCTGGTCAAAAAATAACTTTTTGTATTGATATACTGTATACCAAAGAATTTTGCTAACTAGTTTAGTTTTATGAGAGAGATGAGGCTACTGGGGTTGGTGTTATGAGTTGGGTTCTGTAGTGTTGTGTGAATGATGAGGTTACTGGGGTCAGTGTATTGTGAGTTGAGTTCTATGGTGTTTGATATTATGCGAGCGATGAGGTTACTGATGTCAAGCGATGAGGTTACTGATGTCAAGCGATGAGGTTACTGATGTCAGTGTATTGTGAGTCAGGTTCTGTGGGCAGGTAATGTAACTGGCCAGTTACTGACCACAGACCTTCTTTCTTGAAGACTTCTTAGTTTTTAGAGCATATATTTACTGGGTAATGAAAAAAGAAATAGTCTCATATAGCTTTCAAATAATTCCACTTCTTCCATGTTAAAATTATTGTAAGTCTGTTAGCGAGATGTTAAGCTATAGTTTTTAATAGTGCTAAAGTCTTTCAAAAATGTAAAATTAATGTTCAAGAATGTGACACGTGTGCAACATTTGGGAATTTTTATTGAGGAAATGTTATGCCAGCCAGTGGCTTCTTCAGTTTAATGTAGAGAAGAACCGTGGAAAAAGAGAAGGAGTGTGAGGTAATCAGTCCCTCAGCCTGGAGGCGATGTGTTCAGTCATGGACCAAACACATTGCTTCCAGGTTGAGGAACTGATTACCTTAAAGTCCTCATCATCATCCACTATTCTCTGTATTGGACTGAAGAAGCCACTGCCTGCTGAAACATTTCCTCAATAAAGATTCTTAGTGTTGCAATCCTGTAACATTTCCTTTCTAATCTCAGACTGGTGTGAGACGGCGCTGGGGAAGATAATCACCAGAACAATTAACATTTTGCAACCTAGGAAGCCTGGTATGAGAGTGGGCTGTGGGGAAATTTACATTTCGTAGCAGTTCAAGAGTGAGTCCATCACGACTCACAAAATCATAATAACATGATTGCACTGGCCTGGAGTTTTACAACTCCCTTGCCATGAGTTCTAACCCCACCCATACCGTGGTTAATAAGTACCAGTTTTTTTTGCCAGAAATATGAAAAAATTCCTGGTATGGGTCTAATATGGTGAGCTACTCAGTGTGGCTTGTGGTCATGTGACCTGGGTCTTTGCAAGTTTGACCAGTCCATCTTGTTGAAAGTTCAAGATCTCATTGTAGGATACACCTGGAGGGTGTTCCGGGGGTCATTGCCCCTGCAACCTGGCCTCGCAGGTTTTCCATGTGTAAAATAATCGCTCCAGCATTATTTTTCGAGGACAGTACTTTAACCCTCTCATCTTCTGGCTTTGTATTTATATTTTTATTAATATTTTGGCATGATTTCAATACTTTATTCTTTATTTATATTTATTTGTATTTTTGACATGATTTTCATAGTTTATTTTTATTTATCAACTTGCTATAACCTGATTTTTGTATCATCATGTCAGTTCACTTGGAATCTCTACCAATGCAATTTTTATTTGTCTTAATTGTTATACAGTAGAACCTCCGTATCCACTGATTCAGTATCCGCAGTTTCAGTTATCCACAGTATACTCTGGTCCAAAAATAACTTAATTTTGCATAATAACGACTCCAGAGCACAAAAGTAGAGAAGCTGACAGTTGTTCAAAGGCCTAAGAGAAGCTGTGAAATGCTTCCCATCAGTGAAAAAGTTAAAATTCTTCACTTATTGTGCATAATTTATCGATTAAACTTTGTAATAGGTATGTATAGTATTTACATATAGGGTTTGTTACTATCCGCGGTCTTGGTATCCATGGCAGGTCCTTGGAACATATTCCCCGCGGATACGAGGGTCCTACTGTATACAGTGGACCCCTGGATTTTGTCATTAATTTGTTCCAGAATGCTGTTCAAGTGCCGTTACCGAACGAATTTGTTCCCATAAGGAATAATGTAAATTAGATTAATCCTTTTAGACCCCCAAAAATACACTTACAAAAGCACTTACAAAAATACACTTACGTAATTGTTCGAGTTTGGAGCAGTACGAAATCCGTGGGTCCACTGTATTAATAATCCTGTAGCTACAAATGGCAATTATAAAAATTCATAATTACAGAACAGGTAATTATACCAAGAGATTTTTGCAATGTTAAGTATACACAATTCTTGTATGCCATACAGTCTTCATAGAATGTAAGAAATAACTTAAATTGTATATACATACTATACTGTAGCTTTTGTTAATTTATTGAAACAATGTAATGGAAACTGTTGCAGCGCTGTTTGACACTTGTGGGTTTAGCGCTTAGTTTTGAGTGTAATGATAGTAATAATGGACATTGTTAAAGGCTTGGTGGACATTTCTGATTTGTATTTTAAACTTCTTGTATAAAGCGACGTTTTGTAATATCTTTTGAAACAAGTGATTTAATGTATGTATTATGTATTGATACACGATAGCGATGTGATCTCGAAAAAAAATTCTGGAGGGTAATGAATGTGAATGTATAACACTTTGAACTTTTAGTGAGGAATTTTTGGTTTTGTAACCATGGTCGTTTCAAAAATTTTTTTTTAACCATGACTACCTTGAAACTGTGGCAATATCTGTGCATGAGGCTTGCAGCAATATCTGAAAAAAAGGTGCAAATTATTCATGAAAAAGTGGCAATATTTCTGCAATTGTATGATTGAAATTAGTTATTTTTTAAGCTTAAGTTTATTGAAAATTCCTGTACATTTAGGTTTTAATTTCAGACATTATTGATCTTTGATAATGTAATGAATAAGATCTGAATTTTATGAGATTTTTAATGTAATATAATGATGGCTGGTATTTGTGGATGATATAAGTTATCCTAACTCAGATAATACCTATGATTGGTATCATAATGATTGGTATTTGTGGATGATAGGTATTATCTGAGCTAGGATAACTTGCAAAAAGGATAGGTATTATCTGAGCTAGGATGACTTGTTAAAATGATAGTTATTATCTGAGCTAGGATAACTTGTTAAAATGATAGGTATTATTTGAGCTAGGATAACTTGTTAAAAGGATAGGTATTACCTAAGAAAGGATAACTTGCATGTTAAAGCAACATAATTGGTATTTGTGGATGATAGATATTACCTTAGCTAGGATACTTGATTTAATGACAGTGAGGTCAAAGCCAGTTGATTAGTGTCGTAACAAATGACGTTGATTAGTTTGAGATCAAAATATTTTGATCGCACTGTAAATCTGACCAGTTTCTTATATGATGGAAATTTATATATTTTAGATCTTGTAATATAATTCAAGTATTGTTTTATTGTAGCTGATAGACACACAGGCAACAATTGTCAACTTTAACCCTTAAACTGTCCAAACGTAGATCTACATTTTCACCGCCAGCGCTCCAAATATTTTGAAAAATATCGTTTTTTTTTTATTTTAATTAAAGAGGGCAATTTTCTGTGTGTAATAAGACCAAAAAAGAAATTTTAGGATCAGTACTTACCGAAATATAAGACCGCAAAGTTGGCGCTGGATGCTCACCTGACAGCAACATGGAGTCCTGCCGCTTGCAGAAGTGTTGACAATATACCTTTTTTTTTTCTTGTTTTTATTTGAATTTATATAATTTTTATGTTCTGATAATTACAATTTATAATAGTTCTTGTGATTTAATAGCCAATCTTTGTTCTGACACCTCTTCAAGGGGGGCTCCTTGCTGTGGTGAAGAGGCTCTTGGTCTGAGGAATTGGACCTCTTGGTCTTCTTCCTCAGACCGAACCTAATTACCCCCCAATCCCCCCTCCCCTTTCCCATCTTCCCTTTTCCCTTTCCTCCTCCTCCTCCTCATCCCTCCCTTATTTCCTTCCCATTTTTACCCTGGGAGATTCTCTCCACAGGCATTCTAGTTCCTAGGTAGGGGGAAGGGTACCGTGGTCCAATCCCATTCCGTTGAGGTTCTTGGCGGTGGTGTAGTTTGCCGGGGAATCTAGATCGCCTGGGGATGTCCCGATCCCCCTCCGGTCTCCCGGGGGGTGGCCTTGGGTATCTTTTGGGCGACGGGTGTATCTCTGGAGGCCACCTTTCGGATTCTGGGGGTGGTGGCCGAAGGCAGTATACTTTGTGGCAGATATCCGGCCTCCCTCTCTTTTGTCCGCCGAGGTGGCTTGGTGAATGTGAGGTTGCTATCCCGGATTGCTGGTTTACTGGCATGAAGGGTAGGGTATGGCACGGGTTCCATGCAGCATCTGCACTACTTGCAGTGTTGAGGTCCTCTTGGGCGCGGAGGGGGATTTACGCCCCTTTCATTCCTCCTAGGAGCTATTCCTCCACGTTCCCCCCTTTTTTTTATTCTTTTTTTTTATTTTTATTTTATTTTCTTTCTTTTTTTTCTTAAAAACAAAAAGAAAGAAGTAACCTAACCATGGATGCCCTAATCTGTGAACCTACCCCCGGGCCCCTTGATACCGCACCTAGTTCTGACCCTACCTTGTTAATGGATAACTCTTCAGACAACCCTAGTACCCCTGTACCTGAAGCAGGTACCAGTTCGTCACCTGCTTCAGGTCCCAGGGACCCGACTGGCCTTTTCAATACATCTGATCTTCGCTCTTCTCTGACCTTGATTCCGGCTTCTTCGACGGTGCGGCAATTTTCGAATCGCTCGCCCGTCTCACATCGGACCACCCCCGGTCCCACACCCAAATGACCGAGACCCACACATGACGATTCGACACTTCCTTCTCGTTCATCTCAGAAACGACAAGCTCGTCACGCACTCCCCTTAAACTCTGTTTCAACCTACTCAACCTCTTTAAGGGGGGCTCCTTGTCGAGGTCACGAGGCTATCGGTCTGAGGAATTGGACCTTTTGGTCTTCTTCCTCAGACCGAACCTAATTACCCCCCAATCCCCCTCCCTTTTCCCATCTTCCCCATCCTCCCTTTTCCCTTTCCTCCTCCCCCTCCTCCTCATCCCTCCCTTATTTCCTTCCCATTTTTACCCTGGGAGCTTCTCTCCACAGGCTTTCTAGTTCCTAGGTAGGGGGAAGGGTACCGTGGTCCAATACCATTCCGTTGAGTTTCTCCGCGGTGGTGTAGTTTTCCATGGAATCTGGATCGCCTGGGGATGTCCTGATCCCTCTCCGGTCTCCCGGGGGGTGGCCTTGGGTATCTTTCGGGCGACGGGTGTATCTCTGGAGGCCACCTTTTGGATTCCGGGGGTGGTGGCCAAAGGCGGTATGCTTTGTGGCGGATATCCGGCCGCCCTCTCTTTTGTCCGCCGAGGTGGCTCGGTGGATGTGAGGTTGCTATCCCGGATTGCTGGTTTACTGGCATGAAGGGTAGGGTATGGCACGGGTTCCATGCAGCATCTGCACTACTTGCAGTGTTGAGGTCCTCTTGGGCACGGAGGGGGATTTACGCCCCTTTCATTCCTCCTAGGAGCTATTCCTCCACGTTCCCCCATTTTTTTATTTTTTTTATTTTTATTTTATTTTTTTTTTCTTAAAAACAAAAAGAAAGAAGTAACCTAATAATGGATGCCCTAATCTGTGAACCTACCCCCGGGCCCCTTGATACCGCACCTAGTTCTGACCCTACCTTGTTAATGGACGACTCTTCGGACAACCCTAATACCCCTGTACCTCTTGCTGGTGCCGGTTCGTCACCTGCTTCAGGTACCATGGACCCGACTGGCCCTTTCAATACGACTGGCCATTTCCATACGTCTGACCTTCGATCTTCTCTGACCTTGATTCCGGCTTCTCCCTCGACGGTGCGGCAATTTTCGAATCGCTTGCCCGTCTCCCGTCGGACCACCCCTGGTCCCACACCCAAACGACCAAGACCCACAGGTTCTTCGCCTCTGACTAGTTCTATAACGTGTGTGGAGGTTCATCATCCTCCTCATACACTACCTTCATCCCCTGTCCCCTCCCAAGCCCCTTCGACAGTTTCCTCTTCTATCTCCTCACCCTCTACTTTAGTACAGTCTATAGACTCCCCGATCGTTGCTCATTCTTCCATTTCTAATGTAGTCCCACATTCTGCATCTTTGACTTCCGAAACACTGGAAGCTATTGCAGAATATATTTCTGGACCTATGTTGGACACTACTCCACCTGAGGTTCCTCATCTCTCTTCTTCGTCTCAACATCCCCTTCCTTCACAACGTCCTCCTCCTTCTCTGATTACAGGTCTTCCGCTGCCTCCACACGTGGACTTTTCTAACCCTAGTCCATAGATTCCTCTCACTTCCACTTATATCTTTCTATAAATCATGGCTTATTTGCAGTGGAATATCCGAGGCCTCGGGTAACCGGGGTGAACTTCAGGTGTTGCTCTCTCAGTTTTTTCCTGTTGGGGTCTGTTTGCAAGAACCCAAATTACAGTCCACTGTTATCATGCCCTTTTCAGGCTATGATTTATATTCATCGGATCCTTTTTCCGATGGAACCTTTAACGAAAGTGCTCTTATACGCACTGGTGTTCCATACCGTCAGCTCTATGTTCCTTCTTCCTTACATTACACCGCAGCCCGTATCCACTTGAATAAGTGGTATACACACTGTTCTTTATATCTCTCCCCTTCGCGGGCATTGTCTATCCCAGATGTTGATTTTCTGGTTTCTTCCTTACCGCCACACCTTCTATTACTTGGCGATTTTAACGCACACCATTTTCTCTGGGGAGGGTCGCACTGTGACTCCCGTGGCATTCAGTTGGAGGCATTTCTTGCTTCTCTTCCCCTCCATGTTTTAAATACGGGTACTCCTACCCATTTTGATCCTCCAGCTCATTCTTTCTCCTGTATCGATCTCTCCATCTGCTCTTCCTCAACGGTCCTTGACTTCACCTGGTCTGTCCTCCCGGACTTACATGACAGCGATCATTTCCCAATCATCCTTAGGTCCCCTTCGTATTCTCCACCTCCTCGTAGCCCACGCTGGCAATTTGACCGGGCGAAATGGGACCTTTACGCACATCTTACTGCCTTTCATGAGGTTCCTACCTCGTCCTCCATTGATGAAGTTTTACATCTCTTTTCGTCCTCCATCTTCACAGCGGCTTCACATTCTATTCCCCAAACCTCGGGCAAGCATCCTCAGAAGTGCGTGGTTTGGTGGTCTCCTGCTTGTGCTCGGGCAGTGCGTTTGAAACACGCTGCATGGGGCAGGTATCGGTATAACAGAACCACAGAGAGACTCCTTGATTTCAAGCAGAAGAGAGCTATTGCTCGCCGTGTCATACGTGATGCTAAACGCACTTGCTGGCGAGATTACGTTTCTACTGTCACTTCGGCTTCCTCAATGAGTGCAGTCTGAAAGAAAGTGTGGAAATTAAGTGGTAAATTCTCCCCTGACCCGGCTCCTGTTCTTCAGGTTGCTGGTGTCAATATAGCACACCCTCTTGCCGTTGCCACTGAAATTGGTAATCATCTCGTCCGCATTTCTCAGGGGCTCCATCTATGCCCCTCGTTCCTCTCTTCTAAGTCTGTCAGCGAGTTAAAGCCTTTAGATTTTTCTTCTCTTAGAGAAGAATCCTATAATGTACCTTTTACCCTTCAAGAACTGGAGGCAACACACACTGCTTGCCGATCATCGGCAGCTGGGCCAGACGGCATACATATTCGTATGCTACAGCATTTACATCAGTCTGCTCTTACTGTCCTCTTTAAGGGGGGCTCCTTGACGTGGTAAAGAGGCTATCGGTCTGAGGAATTGGACCTTTTGGTCTTCTTCCTCAGACCGAACCTAATTACCCCCAATCCCCCTCCCTTTTCCCATCTCCCCATCCTCCCTTTCCCTTTCCTCCTCCTCCTCCTCATCCCTCCCTTATTTCCTTCCCAGTTTTACCCTGGGAGCTTCTCTCCTCAGGCATTCTAGTTCCTAGGTAGGGGGAAGGGTATCGTAGTCCATCCCATTCCGTTGAGGTCCTTGGCGGTGGTGTAGTTTGCCGTGGAATCTGGATCGCCTGGGGATGTCCCGATCCCTCTCCGGTCACCCGGGGGGTGGCTTTGGGTATCTTTCGGGCGACGGGTGTATCTCTGGAGGCCACCTTTCGGATTCCGGGGGTGGTGGCCGAAGGCGGTATGCTTTGTGGCGGATATCCGGCCGCCCTCTCTTTTGTCCGCCGAGATGGCTCGGTGGATGTGAGGTGCTATCCCGGATTGCTGGTTTACTGGCGTGAAGGGTAGGGTATGGCACGGGTTCCATGCAGCATCTGCACTACTTGCGGTGTTGAGGTCCTCTTGGGCACGGAGGGGGATTTGCGCTCCCTTTCATTCCTCCTAGGACCTATTCCTCCACGTTCCCCCCTTTTTTTATTCTTTTTTTTATTTTTATTTTCTTTTCTTCTTTCTTTTTTTTTCTTAAAAATAAAAAGAAAGAAGTAACCTAACCATGGCTGACCCAATCCATGAACCCACTACCCCCGGGCCCCTTCCTGATACCGCACCCAGTACTGACCCTGCCTCGTTAACGGATGACTCTTTGGACACCTCTCATGCCCCTGTACCTCTTGCTGGTGCTGGTTCGTCACCTGCTTCAGGTACCAGGGTCCCGACTGGCCCTTTCGATACGTCTGACCTTCGCCTTCTCTCGACCTTGATTCCGCTTCTCCTCGACGGTGCGGCAATTTTCGAATCGCTCGCCCGTCTCCCATCGGACCACCCCGGTCCCACACAAAACGACCAAGACCCACACATGACGATTCGGCCTCCCTTCTCGTTCATCGCAGAAACGACCAGCTCGTCACTCACTCCCCTTAAACTCTCTGTTTCAAACTACTCAATGGACAAAGGTTTTACTCTTCGTCCAACTTCTCCTAATACCTATCTTTCAGACCATAGTATTGGTAGGCTCTACTACGCCATGTTGGTCAAAACATCTCATTTCACGCTCTCAAGAGCGGCACTCGCATCATCAAGGTCCAGAATGCTGGCCAAGCTCGTGATCTTTCTCTTCTTACGACCATTGACAATACACCTGTTACTATTGACAAGCACCATTCCCTCAATTCTTGTTGTGGTTCTGTCATTTTGCCCCACACCATTGTCCAACGGAATTTCCAGACATGTGGTGATGACATTTCGAGCAGCTTGAGCTCCAAGAACTCCCTATCCTTAAAGTTGACACTTTTGTCCTCCAGCCAATAAGCGAAGACGTTATCCTTGCAATA
>WNWK01049390.1:0-10000 GCA_009830355.1 Cherax destructor
CCCAGACTCATGGAACTCCGTGTTCATCAAGAACTGCAAGAAGTCCCTATCACATGCTTTTAACATCTTATGGAGAGGAAGCATGGACACTGGGATCGTCCCGCAGCTACTAAAAACAACAGACATAGCCCTGCTCCACAAAGGGGGCAGTAAAGCAATAGCAAAAAACTACAGACCAATTGCGCTAACGTCCCATATCATAAAAATCTTTGAAAGGCTAACGTCCCATATCATAAAAATCTTTGAAAGGGTTTTAAGAAGCAAGATCGCCACCCATCTTGATACCCATCAATTGCACAACCCAGGACAGCATGGGTTTAGAGCAGGCCGCTCCTGTCTGTCCCAACTACTGGACCACTACGACAAGGTCCTGGATGCTCTAGAAGATAAACAGAATGCAGATATATACACAGATTTTGCAAAAGCCTTTGACAAGTGTGACCATGGTGTAATAGCACACAAAATGCGTGATAAAGGAATAACAGGAAAAGTTGGTAGATGGATCTATAATTTCCTAACATGTAGAACACAAAGAGTAGTAGTCAACAGAGTAAAGTCTGAGGCAGCTACTGTGAAAAGCTGTTCCACAAGGCACAGTACTTGCTCCCATCCTATTCCTCATCCTCATATCAGATATTGACAGGGATATAAGCCACAGTGCTGTGTCTTCCTTTGCAGATGACACCCGAATCTGTATGACAGTGTCCACCGTTGAAGACACGGCTAGACTCCAAGCAGACATAAACCAAATCTTTAAATGGGCTGCAGAAAACAATATGAAGTTCAATGATGAGAAATTTCAATTACTCAGATACGGAAAACGTGAAGAAATTAAAATCTCATCGGAGTACAAAACTAATTCCAACCACACAAGAGCGAAAAACTAATGTCAAAGACCTGGGAGTGATCATGTCAGAGGATCTCACCTTCAAGGACCATAACAAAGTAGCAATTGCATCTGCTCGAAAAATGACAGGATGGATAATGAGAACCTTCAAAACCAGGGATGCCAAGCCCATGTTGACACTTTACAGATCGCTTGTTCTATCTAGGCTAGAATATTGCTGCACACTAACGGCGCCTTTAAAGGCGGGTGAAATTGCTGACCTTGAAAATGTGCAGAGAACCTTCACCGCACGCATAAGTGCGATAAACCACCTCAACTACTGGCAACGCTTGAAGTTCCTAAACCTGTACTCTCTAGAAAGCAGGCGGGAGAGATACATTATTATATACACATGGAAAATTCTCGAGGGCTTAGTACCAAACTTGCACACAAAAATCACTCCCTATGAAAGCAAAAGACTTGGCAGGTGATGTAACATCCCCCAATGAAGAGCAGGGGTGCCACTAGCACGTTAAGGGACAACACAATAAGTGTCAGGGGCCCAAGATTGTTCAACTGCCTCCCAGCATACATCAGGGGGATTACCAACAAACCCCTGGCTGTCTTCAAGCAGGCACTGGACAGGCACCTAAAGTCGGTACCTGACCAGCCGGGCTGTGGTTCGTACGTTGGACTGCGTGCGGCCAGCAGTAACAGCCTAGTTGATCAGGCTCTGGTCCAACAGGAGGCCTGGTTACGGACCGCGCCGCGGGGGCGTTGACCCTTGGAATTCTCTCCAGGTAGACTCCAGGTAGCTAACCACATGAAAATTACTTTATCTTGCACATATCCACAACAAAATTACACATTGATATCTGTGATTTCCCCTTAATTTTGCACATGACTGTAGCCAAGATTCTAATACAACTATTGCTTCATAATTCTTAAGCTAGTCATAAGTTTGCCTAAGACACTCCAATATAGAAACTGTATCATGCCAATACGTCACCATTTCCATTAATATGTAAGCTGATTGTTAAATTCTTTAATTTTTGTACTACCTCAATTTTGTAAACCTAGTTAATCACTACAATTACCTAACCTTAATACCAGTACAGTATAATCATTGTATAGAGTAAGTTTGCCCGATTTACTCCAATATTGGAGCAAACCTAGTATTAAGTCTGCCCGAAATGTCTAGCATGCCCAGGCATGCTAACGGCCATCTTTGTAATTATAGTCCTTAGTCCTTAAAATGTAAAACACACATTGTAATTTTTACAGAGAAATAAATCAATTTGAATTTGACATCACCGTCCAATACCTGTCTGACCGGCCAGTTACACAGTAGAGAATTGGTTGACATTGCAGTTGACCCTCGGTTTTCGATCATTCCGGAAATCGAGCAATTCGGATTTAGAGCACTTTTTTCAGCGAAATTTCATTTCAGATTTCAAGCATCCGCTCGGAAATCTTGTGTATTAGATGCGTTCACCCGGCGGCGACCCCACTTCCTCCCACGTATCACACTCAGTCTGCATCTCTCTCTCATTGAGTAAGAAATACTCTGCACGTTCATCCATTCATTTTGGTGCTTGTTTATTGATTGTGACTGAAATAAGCCACCATGGGGCCAAATAAAGTTCAGAGTGCCAGGCCTTCGGTAAGAAAGTGAGAAACAAGATAGAATTCAAGAAAGAACTTGTGGGAAAATATGAAAGTGGCATACGTGTAGCCGAGCTTGCCAGAATATATGGCAAGTCAAAAGTCAACATCAACAATATGTTCCATTCTGGCGAAGAAAGCAGAAATCAAGGCAGCTAAAGTTGCGAAAGGGGTGAATATGCTAACGAAACAGAGATCACAAACAATCAAGGATGTGGAGAAGTTGTTGTTAGTGTGGGTGAACGAGAAACAGTTAGGGCAAGATAGTGTTTCGGAGGAGATAATTTGCGAGAAGGCAAGGCAGTTGCATGCCGATCTCGTGAATAAAGTGCCTGGAACTAGTGCTTGTGTTAGTAAATTTAAGGCCAGCAAAGGTTGGTTTGAGAGATTTAAGAAGCATAGTGGCATACACAGTGTTGTAAGGCATGGCGAGGCTGCAAGTTCAGACAAACCTGCGGCTGAAAAATTCATGCATGAATTCAAGGAGTATGTACAGGCTGAAGGATTCCTCCCCCAACAAGTGTTCAGTTGTGACGAAACAGGCCTCTTTTGGAAGAAAATGCCAAAAGAGAACCTACATCACACAGGAGGAATAGACACTGCCAGGACAAGCCTATGAAATACATACAGGCTAACTCTTTTGTTCTATGGTAACGCTAGTGGAGATTTCAAAGTGAAACATTTACTGGTGTATCACTCTGAAAATCCCCAAGTGTTCAAGAAAAACAATGTCATGAAGAGTAAACTGTGTGTGATGTGGAGGGCTAACAATAAGTCATGGGTCAAGAGGGTAATTTTCATTGAGTGGGTCAATGAAGTGTTTGGCCCGAGTGTGAAAAAATACCTCCTGGAAAAAAACTTGCCACTTAAGTGCCTCCTGGTAATGGACAATGCTCGTGCTCATCCTCCAGACTTGGAAGACCTATTGTTTGAGGAGTGTAAGTTCATCACAGTGAAGTTATTGCCTCCTAATACCACTCCTCTCATCCAGCCCATGGACCAGCAGGTCATTTCAAACTTCAAAAAACTGTACACCAAAGCAATGTTTCAAAAGTGCTTTGAAGTGACCTCGGACACTGAATTGACCCTAAGAGTTCTGGAGGAATCACTTCAATCTCCTCCACTGCATAAGCCTTATAGACAAGGCTTGGCAGGGAGTGACTTCTAGGACTTTGAACTCTGCTTGGAGAAAATTGTGGCCAGAATGTGTTCTCGACAAGGATTTTGAAGGGTTTGAGGCTGACCCTCTTGACCCTATGCTTGTTGTGGAATCTATTGTGGTATTGGGGAAGTCAATGTTGTTGGATGTGAGTGGCGAGGATGTTGAAGAGTTGGTGGACAAACACAGGGAAGAGCTAACCACTGAAGAGCTGCAACACCTTTAACTGGAACAGCAACATACTGCAGCTGAGAATATTGCTTCAGAGGAGGAGGAACAGAGGGAAGAGAATGTGCCTTCTCCAGAGATTAAGATTTGTGCAATGTGGAGTTGGGTGCAAGCTTTTGCGGAGAATTATCACCCTAACAAAACTGTTGCAACCCGTGTCTCCAACATGTTCAATGACAATGTCTTGTCCCATTTTAGGCAAGTTTTACAGAGAAACCAGAAACAGAGCTCTCTGGACAGATATTTAGTGCCACAGGTGTGCAGTGACTCAAGCTGGTTCTAGTGGCAGTAAAAGACAAAGGAGGGAAGTAACCCCAGAGAGGGCTTTGTTACCTAAAGTCCTTATGGAAGGGGTATTCCCCTTCCAAACAATTAACTCTCCTTCCTCTCTCCTCCTCCCTGTCTTCCATACGCCATCAAGAGTCTTCAATAAAGGTATGTAATGTTTATACTATATATTTATATTTATTTATAATTGTTTTCTGTATGTAAAGCTATAGTTATTCTCTATAAAATGAATATTTTTGGGTGTCTTGAACGGATTAATTGGATTTACATTATTTTTTATGGGAAATATTAATTCGGTTTTCGAGCATTTCGGATTTAGAGCAACAGTAAATCTTCTATTTTTTGTGTGAATAGAAATTCCAAATGGTAAGCTAGAGTAATATAAGAGGGGCCTGGAGACGTGACTAATGAACAGAGAAAATGTTATTTTAGTGCCAGGAATGTCTGCATTGTTTATTCTGGACCCTATTTTGAAAGTGGCATCTTTTGAAATTTGTGTGAAATTGGCCAAATTGCCAATTTCTGACCAGTTTATTGGGTAGTTGAAATAGGTGAATGGGTGGTTTCTTGTACTCAGTCGACATAATAGAAGTAAGTTTATTCAGGTATACACAAATACAGTTACAAAGATTATCATACATAGCAGCATATGTATAGAGAACCTAGGATAACCCAAAAAAATCAAACAAAGTGACTTATTTCTAGTACCTGGCTTGGGCTTCTCATACATGATTTTTAGTAAATATTTTTTTTATCAGTTGTTTGTTGGGCTATCTTATTGAAACTTGGGCAATGTATGATGGAAAGATGCTTCTTAACGTACACCAAAAAGGAAAAAAATCGGACGATAAATAACGGAGTTTACTTCTCAACCATTAGCTGCCCCTTAGTGGTATATTTTCGTATGGTTTTTATGGTTGTATTCTCGTTTTTTTTTGGTCTCATTTGATAGAATGGAAGATATATTACAGAAGTAGATATGATTTTGTTTGGTTTCACGACAAAAAGTACCTTGAAATTTAGCTCAAAGTTGCAGAAATGTTCGATTTTTGCCAATGTCCAATGAACTTTCTTGTGTAAATCAAGTTGGTTAACTTAATTAAGTGTATTCTAACCTAACCACTCTGTAATCCGGCAAACTCAATAATCCGGCACACTACAGGTCCCAGTGTTGCCGGATTTGTGATGGCGGACTTGTACCAGTGAGCTGTAGGCAGTGGCAGCGGCAGCAGCAGAAGCAGCAGTGATGGAGGTCGCATTAAGAAAGTAGTAGAATTAATGAAAAAGGTAGTGAAGAAGAAGTAGTAGCAGCAGTTATAATAGTGTAGGTAGTATAAGGAACAAGAATACAGAGAAGCACTTCAACTACTAATGGCCCATGGGGAGTAGGACAAAATCCCTGCAAGACAAAAGATCCCATAGGATAGAACTCACCTAGACAAAAGACAGAAAGGCAATGAAAGTATAGAATAGGTGAAGGGGTAAGGAAAAGAGGAGATAAAGATCAGCTCAAATCACGAGTGTTCTGAATTTTGGAGCATTTGACAATGCAATGAGAAAGGAAGGCATCTACAAAGACAAAGCCAAAACTAAAATTCATATTAGGAAAGTTGTGTATAAGGGATGTTTCAACAAGATAGTATCTGTGAAGGCTAGAAGGGTAAACAATTGTGGCAGTTTTTTAAGTAAAAAAACAGAACTAGCATTTTGCAACCTTACCTGTCATTAAAAATCATATTACAATAATTTCTTACCACTGAGCATTTCTTACAAAGTGCATCAAGTTGATACTTGTGTGCCAGTATGTATACTTGAATAGCCATTTCCACAAAAGGTAGATCCATTTTGTCATAGTAGATATATTTCAGAAGCCAGTCAAAAGCTTCAGGAGAGTCATCAGGCAGAGATAAGGTATCTTCCTTTGCCAATGGACCATGCAACATTGCCTCAAATACAGGTGAACTTGCAGCTAGCACAAGGCGATGAACCTGGAAGATATAGAGTTAATTGTTTCTGTAATTTGATCAGCTAATGAAATGTTGGGGCCCAGTTCCTGAACCCATTATGTGCCACTTTCCTGCATCTTATAAGTGCTCAAATAGATTGTTTGCATCATGGCTTGAAAAATATCTTGCTTATGCCTTTGCCTCATAGTCTCAAACATAAGAGCTGACAAGTAAGACACATGTGTAATACACTGGGATCTTTTTCTGAAAAATGTTTTGCCTACACAGTAGGCTTTAGTCAAATAAAAAAATGGACTAAACTATGAGATAGCAGAAACAGTGGAGATGAGATGATGTGATCAGTTCATTAACCTTAAAGAAATATTTTTAAGATGGTCAGTCTCTTGTTAGTAACTGAGAGTTGGAGTCTAGAGTAAAAGCCTATGAAAATATGATGGGTATAAATATATTAACAGCCAGTTTAAGAGACACATTTAAACTACTTGTCACGAGCTTGAGGATTAATTAAGCTCCTGGCCAGTGAAATGCAGTCCAATTAGTAAAACAGACTCACAGAAATGGATTCAAGTTGGACAGATTTAGAAAGGATATAGGGAAGTACTGGACCAGAAGTAAAGTTGTGGAGCAAATTGGCAAGCAGCATCATTGATGCCACTTTCAAATATATAAATCAATGAATCTCAGCAATGTTTCATAAGGGGGCATTTTTACATAATGAATTTATTAAGTGTTTGCTAAAGTATATGAGGCATTAGATCATGATAATGAATAAGACATTACATATATGGACTTTAGTAATGACTTACATAAAGTTCCATACAAAAAGGTTGTTAAAGAAAGTACTAGACACACAGAATAAGAGGGAATTTTTTTTCTTAGAACTAGGTGTGGTTGACAGTAGGCAACAAAGAATTTGCATAAAGGGGGGAAAATCAGAGTAGGGATGCACCAGAAGCAGTGTTCCACAGGGGTCAATGTTGGGCCCTGTGTTGTTCACAATATACATAAATAACACAGATGATGGAATAAATAAGTGACATAAGTTTGCAGACACTAAAATAGGCTGTCAGATCAATTCTGATGAGGACACTACAGAACTATACAAAGAGCTGGATAGGTTGATGCAATGGTTGGAGAAGTGACAGATGCACTTTAATGTAGACAAATGTAAGGTTCTATGCCTGGAAAAAAATAATAGAAAGGCACTTACTAAGTAAATATTGTAAATGTCCATCACTCTGTATGCGAAAAAGATTTATGAGTTCTGGTTAGCAGTAATTTAAAAACAAGACAATAATGTATAAGTGGTCATAATAAAGCTAATAGAATTTTTTGCTACATATCAAGAAGTATAAATAAGAGACCACCACACGACTTCAAAAAGGCAATAAATGACATGCCCATGCACTCTGCCCCAGGCCCAGACTCATGGAACTCCATCTTCATCAAGAACTGCAAGAAGCCCCTATCACGTGCCTTTAGCATTCTATGGAGAGGGAGTATGGACACAGGTCATCCCACACTCACTAAAAACAACAGACATAGTCCCACTCCACAAAGGTGGCAGTAAAGCAATATCAAAGAATTACAGACCGATAGCACTAATGTCCCA
The DNA here is from genome assembly GCA_009830355.1 of Cherax destructor. NCBI lineage: Eukaryota > Metazoa > Arthropoda > Malacostraca > Decapoda > Parastacidae > Cherax > Cherax destructor. The sequence continues at coordinate 7,746 of WNWK01049390.1, forward strand.
TATCATAAAAATCTTTGAAAGGGATTTAAGAAGCAAGATCGTGACCCATCTAGATACCCAACAATTACACAACCCTCTGCAACATGGGTTTAGAGCAGGCCGCTCCTGCCTGTCCCAACTACTGACACTATGACGAAGTCTATGATGCTCTAGAGGATAAACAAAATGCAGATGTAGTATACCCAGACTTTGCGAAAGTCTTCGACAAGTGTGACCATGGTGTAATAGGGCACAAAATATGTGATAAAGGAATAACACAAAAAGTTAGTAGATGGATCTATAACTTCATAACAAAGAGGCAGCTATAGTGAAAAGCTCTGTTCCATAAGGCACATTACTCACCCCAATTCTGTTCCTCATTCTATTTGACATAGGGATGTGTTACAAAATGACACGATATCTATTAACAATAGATATCTCCAGTGAACACTAGAAAGGAAAGCCCTTCTAGCATCCAGCCTGTTACTGGGCTTTTGCAACAAAGTCAGTATCCTGGATCAGTTATCCGACATATTATATAGATTAAGGGGATTGCAACTGATAGGGTACTAACCAAAGTAAATGATTTAAAGATTTATTAACAAAGTGAGAAAATCTAGGGTAGCAAAGTAAATCTAATATAAAGATATTAAGATATCAAATAGGATACTTAGGAGGGTAGCTCCTACACTGCTCTCATATACAATAAGTCTGTGCTGAGGGCACATATATATCAATGACTCAGAGGTACCATCAGGTACAATGTCCGTAATAACAATAATATATATAAATAATAATAAATGTGTGTACGAGTGTGCTCCCGGTAACTATGACTCGACTCAACCAGTGTACGACAGAACAACTTCTCATAAGCTAGCTGTACTAACAAATTGACAATCAGAACAGCTTGATTGTCTAGTAAAATGACCACTTCGCAGAACAGCACTATAACAGGCAACAGCAACACAGCGTCAGGAACAAGGAGATACAAAATCGACCCTACTGGGGACCATCAGTAGATCCTCCAAAACAGTCATAAAACTCCCTTTCTACTGAAACTAGGTTCAGCATAAACAATCCCAAACTGTGGCGGTGCACAGATGCCTTATCGAAGTAGGTCCAGAGCTATAGCTTGAGACCTGAGTTTTCAAAGAGTGTCGAAGTGACACACAACCCAGAACAAAGTCGAATAATCACTGTCTAGTCTATTCTCTGTGAACAGAGTTACACAGAGTTCTGAGAAGTATGATTCGCCTCACCAACAAATTCATACTCTACCCAATAGAGTCTAATGTCGAGACCAACAAGAGTGAGGAGTTGACTCGACGAGGGCAGCAGGCCAGAGAGAGAGATGCAAGAGGAACCACCACCCAGCTCAGGTGTGTCCAGAGACTGACTCTCCTCCGCAACAAGACGCCGGCAGCCTAACAGTCGTTTGCCAACACCAAGGCAGTTACTACACACTCTCGAGCACAACATAAAATATTACATCCTACCTAAAGTAAATAAATACAAAAGATAATCTAATAATAATATAAAGCAAAATATTAACGATTTAGCTATAATCGAGAATATTCGCAATATAAAATTATAGAAAATTGAAATATACATTATATACATTGAGGCCCAGTTCAACGGGCGCAACAGGATGTAAGCCACAGCACCATGACTTGCTTTGAGGATGACACCCAAATTTGCATGACAGTGTCCTCCATCGAAGACACTGCAAGACTCCAAGCGGACATCAACCAAATATTTAAATTGGCCACAGAAAACAATATGAAGTTCAATGAAGTGAAATTTCATTTACTCCAATATTGAAAACTTGAGAAAATTAAAACTATATCGGAGTATAAAACAAATTCCAACCAATCAACAGAGCGAAAAACTAATATGAAGAACCTGGGAGTGATAATGTCAGAGGATTTCACTTTCAAAGATCACAACAATATAGTATCTACCACATCTGCTAGAAAAATGGGTTACATAGTTATTAGTGTCTTCTATTTGTACACTTCAGTCATATCCCCTCTAATTCTGCACCTATCTAGAGAGCGCATTTCTTTCTAAAAACATACAGTTATTCATTTTAATACAAATCAGAGTAACAAGTACAAAAAACAGGTCCAAGGCAGTTAACCATGCAATGGGTGGAGTTTGAACCAATGGCAAGCGAGTCTTAAATTCCAGGCACTGGCCATGACATCAAACCCCACCCGTTCCATGGATGCTTTGCAATCGTGTTATTACGATTTCGTGAGTCCCGATGCACTTAC
>WNWK01049391.1:0-13225 GCA_009830355.1 Cherax destructor
AACATAAGAACATAAGAAAGGGGGAACACTGCACAGGCCTGTTGGCCCATTCTGGGCAGGCCCTTAAATTCCATCCCACCAACAGAATATTTGTTCAACCAATTTTCAATGCTCCAAAAAAATAAGCTTTGATAATTTTTTTTACTCATTGAATTTCCCCCTAAAACCCCAACCCCCTTTCCCTGAATTTACCAACCTAAATTTAAAACCCCCGGCCTTTTCTTAAAACCCTACTAGGCAGACTGTTCCATTCATCAACTCCCTTTTCCCCAAACCAATATTTCCTATATCCTTTCTAAATCTAAACATCTCTTGAACCATTTTGCGGGTTCTCTTTGGAAAATCCCTCAAGCCCTTATTTATACCCCTTTTGTTAATACCCATTTTCCATTGTATACCTCTCATGCCCCCCCTCATTCTACGTCTTAAATGAATTAATTTGGGGCTTAATCTTTCTTCGTAAGGAAATTTCTAATTTGTATTAATTTAGTCATTCTAGCTGAATGTTTTCAAACGAATTTATGTCCATTCTGTAATATGGAGACCAGAACTGAGCTGCAACTAGGTGAGGCCTTCTAATGTGTATGCTGAATATAACGTCGGGACTTCTGTTGCTAAATTTTGATAAAATCCCAAACTATTTCCTTATTACGTACCAGGCATTGCTGTCTTTTTAAGGTTCCCCTCACCCCCAATCCTTTCCAATCTGTATGGCTAAGTTCTCGTTATTTAACTTATAAGTGCTTGGGTTATGGACCCCCTTTGAGCTTTAGAATTTTTTCATTTATCAATTGAACTCATCTGATTTTCTGACCAGGTTGAGTTTGTCTAAATCCCCTTAGTTCACGACATCTACGTCTGAATCGATTATCCTACCTATCTTCGTGTCATCAGCGAATTTGCTCATATCACTAAATTCCCCTCGTCAAGTCAATATATATTATAAACAACAACGGCCCAAAACCGATCCCTGAGGAACGCCACTTGTTACAGATCCCCACTCCGTTTTAAACCCCCATTTATTGCACACCCTCTGCTTTATTGGTGAGCCATGACCGTCCATGACAACACTTTTCCCAATGCCATGAGCAGCCACTTTCAACAGTCTCTGATGTGGTACTCTATCAAAAGCCTTACTAAAATCCAAATAAACGATATCGAATTTTTTATCATTATCAACTGCCCCCACCCACTAAAAAAAGTTAACAAATTAGTTAGGCAGGAACGGGCCCCCGGTGAATCCATCGAGTATCATTAATCAAATTATGCCTATCGAGATGGCCCTTTTGTTATCCCGCTATAATCATTTTTAGTAATTTGCCTACAATTGATGTTAGACTTATTGGGCGGAATTTGATGGTAACGACTTGTCCCCCTCTTTAAAATAGATTACATTAGCCATCTTCCACGTATCCGGCTTTTCACCTGTTTGAAGAGATAGGTTAAAAATGTTAGTTAAGGGTTCACGAGTTCTATTTTTTCATTCCTTAAGAACCCTTAAAAAAAACTCATCGGGGGGCCCGCGTTTATTTTGCTTCAAACGGTCTATCTGTTTGATAACCTTTTCGCTAGTGACTGTGAAACTACATAATTTATTTTTTCAGGGCCCCCTAAAATACCTAATTTTGGAATTATTAATGTCTTCCTGGTGAAAACCGAGAGAAAATAATTTTAAAATAGAGCACATTTCATTCTCTTTGTCAGTAAGATACCCATAATTATTTTTAAGGGGACCTATCTTTCCCCCCATCCACTTGTACACCTCGATGATATCTCCCCCCATTCTACGCTCCAGAGAGTGGGGTCAATGCTTGTCTATGGAAAAAAAAACACATAAACAGATTGTGATCCTTTTTTACAACGTTTCGCCCACGCAGTGGCTTTATCAGTCCCGACGTTGTCAATAAAGGATCACATTATATCATATTTTCCATTGTGTCTAATACCATTTATTTTTCCCTCGCTCTAAGTCTATCTTCATACGGGGGGATTTCTTATACTTTAAATCATTTTAGTCTTTTCTTTGTATGTTCTCCAATGAATCTATATCCATCCTGTAGTAAGGAGACCAAAACTGAGCTGCATAAAACAAATGAGGTCTCACTAGTGATGTATAGAGTTGTAAAATAACTTTTGGACTTCTGTTGCTTATACTTCTTGAAATAAATCCTAGTAATCTGTTAGCCTTATTGGCACACTTAGGCACTGTTGTCTTGGCTTTAGATTTCTGCTTACCATGACTCCCAAGTCTTTTTCACATTCTGTATGATCAAGCTCAACTTCACCTAGTTTATAAATTCGAGGGATATTTTCATTACCAACGACTAGCACCTTACACTTGTCACATTGAACTTCATCTGCCACTTTTCAGACCAAGACATTAATTTATCCAAATCCTCCTGGAGTTCATTGGCATCCTCCTCAGAATGAATTATACGGCCTATTTTTGTATCATCAGCAAATTTACTCATGTCACTTGCAATTCCTTCATCAAGGTCATTTATGTAAATTATGAACAACAATGGGCCCAAAACTGATCCTTGTGGAACGCCACTGGTGACAAATCCCCATTCAGATTTGACCCCATTAATGGAAACTCTCTGCTTTCTATTGGTAAGCCATGCCTCTATCCATGCTAGAACTTTACCTCCTATACCATGAGCTGCCACCTTTCTTAAGAGTCTCTTGTGAGGTACTCTATCGAAGGCCTTACTGAAATCCAAGTAAACTATATCATGGAAAAATAAACACATAAGCAGTATAATGTGATCCTTTCTACAAGATTGATGGCTCTAGGATGCTCTGACAGGAGACGTGTCGACCAGGTGCTTCAGGTCCCTGGTGATGGACCAGGTGCTTCGGCTCCTTCAGTGCCCTGGTGATGGACCGGGTGTTTCGGCTCCTTCAGTGCCCTGGTGATGGACCGGGTGTTTCGGCTCCTTCAGTGCCCTGGTGATGGACCAGGTGCTTCGGCTCCTTCAGTGCCCTGGTGATGGACCGGGTGCTTCGGCTCCTTCAGTGCCCTGGTGATGGACCGGGTGCTTCGGCTCCTTCAGTGCCCTGGTGATGGACCAGGTGCTTCGGCTCCTTCAGTGCCCTGGTGATGGACCGGGTGCTTCAGCTCCTTCAGTTCGCTCTTTGGTAGTGCCCTGATTATCGGATGGATGGAGTAGAAGTTGGGTTGGAAAGGTGTTTTTGTTTGTGGGATTGGTTTAGGGTTTGAGGGGGACCTGCCTAGTGTGGGCCGGTTGGCTGCAGTGTTACTTCCTTCTGTAATCTTATGAGAGAGGGGTTAGATTTGAGCGGGACTTGGAGGGTTGTGAAGGTTGCTTGGGTGCCGCTGGGGATGGGATTGGCAAATATTTTTGTTGGTGGGTTGGTTTTGACATGGATCTGCCTAGTATGGGCCAGTAGGCCTGTTGCAGTGTTCCTTCCTTTCCTGAGAACTCACAACAGGAGGACTACTACGAATCCTCTTGTTTTCCTCCGTCAATCGCCGTATCTCAAGCTTCGCTACCCTCAATTCCTCCTTAAGCTGCTGGTAAAGTTGCTCAATAGGGGGCATCTTGATTCAGTCCACAGGGAGTACACTAGACACGTCTTAACTGAGCTAAGAACAGGTCACCACTGAGCATATGAGCAGAGGAACTTTATATGTAATAATATTGGTAGAATTACCGACAATATGTTAAGTAAAAGGACACAATTGCAACTAATGTGACATTTTATTGTGGCAACGTTTCGCTCTCCAGGAGCTTTCTCAAGCCGTTACAAGCGATAAATGGACATAGTTGGTATATATATACTGTTTCTAACACAATTAAACAAAACAAAGGCAGCTTCACCATCTCTGAAGTCTTAGCAAGAATCCTCCTGAAAACAGTAAACCCTACCTTCACATAGTCTCTCCTGTTAGTTTAGCACATCGTAGATGTGGAACACTCCTACTGGCCTTTTATATTTCAACCTCCAGCAGAAATATTTGTCTAACCTATTGTTATACTACCCAAGTATTTGTTTTATCACCTTTTACTCACGTGCATATTGATTGACTACCTTGTTGTGTTACTTCTACTGACTACTACTACTCATATACTACTTATATCACTACTATTTCTCAACACCACTAGTGTTTTCACTCACCTTGACAGTATATATACCAACTATGTCCATTTATCCTGTAACGGCTGAGAAAGCTCCTGGAGAGCGAAACGTTGCCACAATAAAATGTCACATTAGTTGCAATTGTGTCCTTTTACTTAACATAACTTTATATGTGTCTAATTTACCAACTCGTCGGTTCTCTGAACCATTCATTCACATCCTGTCTGACACTGCAACATCTTGGTATCTTAATACAGGGATTTCTTCGCTTGCCTATTCCTTGGGCACGACCTACTTCCACATTGAACAAATGTGACACCTCCTACTACTGCTGCACCTCTCCTGTCTACAGTATATAAGGTTCCTCTGCTCATATGCTGTTATTCTATTCAAGATTGATGGACTGACAACATCGTCTCAAGATTGAGGGCCTGACAACCTCACACTCCTCCTGTTCTTCACGATTCTCCTTTGTATGGACTGATGAAGCCACTGTGTGGCGAAACGTTTCCTCAATAAAGATACCAAAGTGTTGCATATGTGTCTAATTTACCAACTCGTCGGTTCTCTGAACCATTCATTCACATCCTGTCTGACACTGCAACATCTTGGTATCTTAATCAGGATTTCTTGCTTGCCTATTCCTTGGGCACGACCTACTTCACATTGAACAAATGTGACACCTCCTACTACTGCTGCACCTCTCCTGTCTACAGTATATACGGTTCCTCTGCTCATATGCTGTTATTCTATTCAAGATTGATGGACTGACAACATCGTCTCAAGATTGAGGGCCTGACAACCTCACACTCCTGTTCTTCACGATTCTCCTTTGTATGGACTGATGAAGCCACTGTGTGGCGAAACGTTTCCTCAATAAAGATACCAAAGTGTTGCATATGTGTCTAATTTACCAACTCGTCGGTTCTCTGAACCATTCATTCACATAGGTAGGATTATTGATTCAAACATACTTGTCATAGAACTTCAGGAAGATTTAGACAAACTTAATTCGTTGTCAGAAAAGTGGCAGATGCAGTTCAATGTAGATAAATGCAAGGTTCTGAAGCTCGGGAGTGTCCATAACCCAAGCACTTATAAGTTAAATAACGTAGAACTTAGCCATACAGATTGCGAGAAGGACTTGGGGGTGATGGTAAGCAGCAACCTTAAACCAAGACAGCAATGCCTAAGCGTACGTAATAAGTCAAATAGATTACTGGGATTTATATCAAGAAGTGTTAGCAACAGAAGTCCAGAGGTTATATTACAGCTTTATACATCATTAGTAAGGCCTCACCTAGATTACGCAGCTCAGTTCTGGTCTCCATATTACAGAATGGACATAAATTCGTTAGAAAACATTCAGCGTAGAATGACTAAATTAATACATAGCATTAGAAATCTTCCTTACGAAGAAAGATTGAAGACCCTTAAATTACATTCACTTGTAAGACGTAGAATGAGGGGAGACATGATCGAGGTATACAAGTGGAAAATGAGTATTAACAAAGAGGATATAAATAAGGTCTTGAGGATATCTCTCCAAGAGAGAACCCGCAATAATGGATTCAAGTTAGATAAGTTTAGATTTAGAAAGGATATAGGAAAGTATTGGTTTGGAAATAGGGTAGAACATAAGAACATAAGAAAGGAGGAACACTGCAGCAGGCCTGTTGGCCCATTCTAGGCAGGTCCTTCACATTCCATCCCACTAACAATATTTGTTCAACCTAATTTTCAATGCTACCCAAGAAATAAGCTTTGATAATTTTATTTACTCATGTGCAATTCCCACTCAAATCCAACCCCTTTCACTCATGAATTTATCCAACCTAAATTTAAAACTACCCAAGGTCCTAGCTTCAATAACCCTACTAGGCAGACTGTTCCACTCATCAACTACCCTATTTCCAAACCAATACTTTCCTATATCCTTTCTAAATCTAAACTTATCTAACTTGAACCCATTATTGCGGGTTCTCTCTTGGAGAGATACCCTCAAGACCTTATTTATATCCCCTTTGTTAATACCCATTTTCCACTTGTATACCTCGATCATGTCTCCCCTCATTCTACGTCTTACAAGTGAATGTAATTTAAGGGTCTTCAATCTTTCTTCGTAAGGAAGATTTCTAATGCTATGTATTAATTTAGTCATTCTACGCTGAATGTTTTCTAACGAATTTATGTCCATTCTGTAATATGGAGACCAGAACTGAGCTGCGTAATCTAGGTGAGGCCTTACTAATGATGTATAAAGCTGTAATATAACCTCTGGACTTCTGTTGCTAACACTTCTTGATATAAATCCCAGTAATCTATTTGCCTTATTACGTACGCTTAGGCATTGCTGTCTTGGTTTAAGGTTGCTGCTTACCATCACCCCCAAGTCCGGCTTAAGTAGTTGATGAGTGGAACAGTCTGCCTAGTAGGGTTATTGAAGCTAGGACCTTGGGTAGTTTCAAATTTAGGTTGGATAAATTCATGAGTGAGAGGGGTTGGATTTGAGTGGGACTCGCACATGAGTAAATAAAATTATCAAAGCTTATTTCTTGGGTAGCATTGAAAATTAGGTTGAACAAATATTCTGTTAGTGGGACGGATTGTGAAGGACCTGCCTAGTATGGGCCAACAGGCCTGCTGCTGTGTTCCTCCTTTCTTATGTTATTATGTTCTTATGTAGAAAGGCGTAGAATTAGGAGGGATATGATTGAGGTGTATAAATGGAAAACAAGAATATATAAAGGGGATGTAAACAGAGTGCTAAAATTATCTAGCCAAGACAGGACTCGCAGCAATGGTTTAAAGTTGAACAAATTCAGATTCAGGAAGGATATAGGAAAGCACTGGTTTGGTAATAGAGTTGTGGATGAGTGGAACAAACTCCCGAGTACCGTCATAGAAACTAAAACTTTGTGTAGTTTTAAAAATAGGTTAAATAAATACACGAGTGGGTGTGAGTTGGACCCGACTAGCTTATGCTGATAGGTCTGGTGCCGTGCTCATTTCTTAAGTGGATGTGACCTGACCTGACTAGGTTGGGTCATTGACTTAAGCCGGTTTGAGAATTGTTATGCCTCGCATGGGCCAATAGGCCTGCTGCAGAGTTCCTTCTTATGTTCTCATAATTTTCATCAGTACGAATCAGGAGGATGGGCTATATACTGGAGCTAGAAGAGAGGTGCAGCAGTTGAAGGTATCGTCACAGATGGGAGCGACCCACTAGTAAAGTAGGTCCTGTCAAGGAGTTGGGTCAGTGGTTAGCAGTATGTTGTAGAAGATATCCTCTGTACCAAGACTGCTGTGCATTGTTGCAGGCTGAGTGACTGATTGCCTCAGCTTCCTCGCCTTGCCATAAAAATACACAGATGTTGTACATTTGTATTATTCATCAATTTGTCGGTACTGTATATCACTAATTACTAATTATACATTGTTTAGTTAATCTCATGAAACAGTTCATTCATTTAGAAGGTGCAAAATGTGGAGACACCCTCAACACTTCAGATATTAACAATAAAGTAATTTACCACATCCTGTAAGGTGCATTTGAACGTCTCTAAATGTCTGAATGTTCAGACTCTAAAGATTAATATTTCAGTGTACAGTAGATCCCTCTCACTCCACTCTATATTTCACCTCATTGGCATCTCTAGTGATTCTCTGCATACACTGTGCTGCCAGTTTATGTAGGAAATGGTATAAACCTTGTTAATAAATACGGACAAGTTGGTTTAGAAAGACACGGGTAGACGATGAGATCATTGATTGTCCACATTGGACAAATGTGACACCTCCTACAACTGCTGCACCTCTCCTGTCTACAGTATATAAGCTTCCTCTACGCACACATGCTGTATTCTATTCAAGATTGATGGACTGACAACATCGACTCAAGATTGAGGGACTGACCACCTCAAACTCCTCCTGTTCTTCATGATTCTCCTTTGTATGGACTGATGAAGCCACTGTGTGGCGAAACGTTTCCTCAATAAAGATACCCAAGTGTTGCATATGTGTCTAATTTACTAAGTTACAAAGGTAATGAACTCAGGTAGATCTGGTCACAATCATGACAAGTTACAAAGGTATTTACAGATTATAGAGGTATATAATGGGTCCAGAGACTGGGCCCCAAAGTTTTGATAGCTGAACAAGGTACAAAGGTAATGAACTCACAAGTTTCAAAGGTAATGAATTATGTAAGTAAGTAAATTTTCTTACTTACGTTTATACATAGTTGCAATCATAAAGCAAAAACAGTGCAGTAATTGTACACATGGTCATTTGGTGAGTTACAATGAATACAAGAAAACTGAATATTCTATAAGTTAGGTAGAGAAGAACTACAGTTTTGATATAGTATATAAAAAATACAGTATTACAACTTAACACAATTTAAAACAATGAAGCTGAAACAATTTTAAGTTTGAAGTAAATGATCAAATAGCTGAGTAGTCATAAATTATTGTTGTTGTTGTTGTTGTTGTTGTAGATTCGCCGGTACTCTCCCGGTTCGGGTCTTGTCCAGATGGTGACCCGGCCTTGGCTCCCTGTCGTGGGAGTGTCTTGAGACCTATATCTCCCATGGGAGGAGGTACAAGTACCCCCTCATCGTCTGGGACCAACTGTCCCCAGGCCTAGCCACGTTCTCTGCCCACACGGGGCTCGTAGGGAGAAACTAGGCCTTTTGTCCGCCATTCTTCACGCCCCAGGAAGACTGTGGGAATGGCAATCTTGCGAGCTGCAGATGGTAACAAGCTCTGGCTCTGGCACCTACCCTGCCCTAGAAGGGCATGGTGTCTCCACGCTGCATAAATTATTTAGCAATTTTTTGAGTAACTGGTAGGTGTTAAGTACTATAGTGTTTGTCTGGTTAATTTTGAGTGATGAGGTGATTTCTAAGTAGAGCCTTAAAATGATTTACAGGCAGGTGCCCTTTAGTGTGTTCTGGCAATGAATTCCAGACCTTCGGGCCCTTTATGTGCATAACATTTTTGCATAGTGAGAGATGGACACGAGGGATATCGAAGAGTGATTTGTGTCTTGTATTGTGGTTGTGTGTTGTAGTTAGTAAGTAGGAGTTTGAGAGGAGGGTTTATATTTGAGTGTAGTGTTCTCTGCATGTATTAGGCACAATAATAAGTATGGACGTTTTGTATAATTAGCAAGTTAAGACTCTTGAAAAGCGGTGGAGTATGCTGTCTAGTGCAGGAGTTTGTAATCAATCGCACAGCAGTTTTTTTCGTTGGGTTATTGAAGGTTTAAGGTGATTTGCTGTGGTTGAGCCCCATGCACAAATACCATAGGTGAAGTAAGGGTAAATAAGAGAATGGTAGATAGCAAGAAGAGCCGTTTGGGGTACATAGTACCGTATCTTTGAAAGGTTGTCTACTGTTTTGGAGACTTTCTTGGATATTTGCTGTATGTGGGTCTGGAATTTGAGACTGTAGTCAAGGTGGAGACCTAGAAATTTGCCCTCTGTGTGTCTTGAAATTAGTAAACCATTTATTAACATGTTTAGCTGTACATTTGAAGTTCTGTTTCCAAATAGCATGAAGTAGGTTTTGTCTATATTGAGAGTAAGTTTGTTGGTAGTCATCCAAGTAGATATTTTTAGTAGTTCGTCATTTACAGTGTATGTTAGTATGGTTGGGTTTGGGTGAGAGAAGGCATAAGTAGTGTCATCTGCAAATAAAACGGGTTTAAGGAGTTTAGATGTATTTGGGAGGTCATTGATATAAATGAGAAAGAGAAGTGGGCCAAGGACACTACCCTGTGGGACTCCAACAAGAACAGGTTGTGTAGTGGAGTTAAAGCCATTTGTGTATACATACTGGTTTATATTGCTAGGATAAGATTTTAGGTAATCGAGTGTCCTCTGACCCCGTAATAATCAAGATTTAGGTGCAATAGGTCATGGTCAACTCTACCAAATGATTTTCGTAGGTCTATGAAAAGTCCCAGGGGAATTTTTTTTTTTTGAGTGCCGAATATATTAGTACAAGCATATGTATAATTGCATCGTTAGTACTTTTTTCAGTCTAAATCCAAACTGACAGGGATTAAGTATGTTGTGGGATATTTTCGAAGATTTTAAATAGTAGGAGCAAGTTAGATATAGGCCTATAGTCGTTCAATTCAGTTGGATCACCTCCTTTGAGGATCAGGGTGACCCTTACTGTCTTGAGTAGGGATGGTCAGGGTGATCCTTGTTGTCTTGAGTAGGGATGGGAAGGTGGAAGATTCAATGGATATATTAAAAAGAGATGCAATAATGGGTGACAACACATGAGAAGCTTTGTTGCACACGACTGGTGGTAAGTTATTTAGGTCACCTGTCGTTTTAGTGTTTTGATGATGAGCGAGATTTCAGTAGGGTTTGCTGGGGCTAGAAATAGAGTGTTTGGGTAGTTCCAAGTGAGGTAGTCTTTGGGCTGAGTGTTTGAGTTTGGGATTTTGTTTGCTAGCTTTCTTCCTACGGTTGAGAAAAAGACATTAAGTTTGTTGGCAGTGTCGTTTGGACATTCACTGTGTGAGGTGAGCGAGCTACCAACCGAGCTACGGCACACTTTAAAAAAAAAGAAAAGAAATAAACACTACCAGATTATAAGTTTCCTATCTAGCAACTGCTTCAAAAATGTTACTCAGTAAAACCATGTGAATCTGATGTCAATGTATGACGATCATATTCGTCTAGTGCAGCCAGCTTATTAAGATTCCACTCAGCATTCATATTTATGCGCTCCCTGTCACCGCTTTTTACCCTCCCTACACCCATCATGATAAAGTGTCGATATAGTTTTGTATTACTGTCTCGTCATACTAACATTGCTATTTCAACATCCAAAGATTTGTTACTGTAATCGTTACATTTATTAACTTCAGGCACCTTAATCATATTAAGGTGTCAAAATAACAGAGTTACAATTTTGAGTGCCAAAATGCGAGTACCACTAGAATAATTAGGGCAGGTTAAAAGTTATTGCTAAAATAAGACCTAAACTCAATATTACCCAATAAGTGTCAGGGGCCCAAGACTGTTCAACTGCCTCCCAGCATACATAAGGGGGATTACCAATAGACCCCTGGCTGTCTTCAAGAAGGCGCTGGACAAGCACCTAAAGTCAGTACCTGATCAGCCGGGCTGTGGTTCGTACGTCGGTTTACGTGTAGCAAACAGTAACAGCCTGGTTGATCAGGCCCTGATCCACCATGAGGCCTTGTCTCAGACCGAGCCACGGGGGCGTTGACCCCCGAAACCCTCTCCAGGTAATGCTCCTTCACTCTTCATGTCATAACAGTGGAATACTGTAGGTTACCTCATGTGCAATGCCTCTCAATAAAAATAGTAATAACGCTGCTTCAAAACAAGTCTTCCTGCTTCCCTTCTATCCAAATTGCTCCCCCCTTCCCCAAGCCTCCCAGTATAGAAATTCTAGCGCCGCCCCTATGTGACTTCTTTACACAATTTATGTTCATAGACTTCCTGGTCATTCCTCATGAGCTTCCCTCTCCTTCAGCCTCATTACCTGGTCATTTAATGTTTTCCACCCGATTTAGCTCTATAACAACTATAGGTGCATGTGCATAATATAATAATAATATCTTTATTGACTTCAAGTACATGTACAAGGTATACAGGCCTAGCTGACATCAATGACATACTATAAATCTTCGTACAGAAAATATGAATCTTCGTACAACACTAAAGAAACACGAATCTAAGTTAGCCCAATATACAGTAAAACAACCAACAAAATCAATTTTGAAAACCTGTGTAGTATGCAATCAAACAAACAAACGTTCCACTGGATGGATTACATGTAACTTCTGTGGTAAATGGAGCCACGTTTCTTGTGCAAGCATTCAGGAATCAACTACACGAGATATTAAACCAGGGAAGTGTTTTTGAGTATGCCCAAATGAGACCGAACTGTGGAATAAAATCACATTGATATTAAAAGAAGACAACATCAAATCGGCCTTCATAAAAAAAACATGACAGCATTCTATAACAGTTGGGAAAGTAAAAAACCTGGGCCAGATGGTGCTATCGCCCCTGGTACAGATGTTGCCCTGGTAGACAGTAACTGTAAGAATGGATAAATAAATGATGGTAACCTGAAGGGTGACAGGAGCTCTAGTGGGGAAACAGGTGTAGACAAGGACACACAAAACCAATGTTACAAACTAGCAATACCACGGTAGATAGTAAACAGGGGGATGCCCCGGGAAATACTGAAGATAAATTACCAGAAACTGATGAAGGCTCAATTGTTAGCACTAGTGCCGAAGATAGAAACGAGACAGGAACACACGCACCAATAAGGAATATAATGGGGAACACAGTCACAAAAAACCAGGGCAAACGGAAACCAGGCCTATGTGAATATTATGCACTTGGTATCTGCAGGCATGGAATATCTAGGAAAACAGATGGGACATGCAATTATGATCACCACAGAAAATGCCGTGCCCATATGAAAACAGGAAAATGCAACCTCCCATCCTGTAAGCTTTTCCACCCTGAAATGTGCCACTCATCAGTTCGGGAAAGACAGTGCTATAACTTATATTGCCAGGCATACCACCTAAAGGCTACAAGACGACACAGAACATCCAGACCATGGCAAAATCTGGGTAGCCACAGCCACTCCGAGAGAGGGGTTTTTAGTGCCAGGAAGGAAAAAAGCTGGCAGGAAATGAAAGAAATCGTACACCAACGGCAATCATTTCTGGACTGGAATCACAGTCAATGGCCTCCACTCCAACACAACAGATATTAGTGCCAGGAAAAAAGACCCCCATACCACCAATCAACGACATTCATCTTTGCAAATATACAGGGTCTAAAGCCAGCAACGAACAAGATACCTTACATCCGTGGACTGCTTACAGAGTCAAATGCTATGTTTGCGACTTTCCAGAGACCCACATAAGAGATCACCTGGACAATGAAATATGGATCCCGGGCTACAACCTATACAGATGTGACAGAGTGAACAGACAAAAAGGGGGTTGGCTCGTATATCACAGAGTCACTTATATGTTCAGAACTACTAAATGCCTCAAATGATGTAGTTAAAGTATTAGCAATAAAGATCGAGAATCAAAA
>WNWK01049392.1:0-13223 GCA_009830355.1 Cherax destructor
TTTCATAGGCTTATGTCCTGGCTGTGCCTTTTCCTCCTGAGTAATGTAGGTCCTGTTGGGCATTTTCTTCCAAAACAAGCCTGTTTCATCACAATTAAACACTTGTTGGGGGAGGAATTGTTCAGCCTCTAGGTACTCCTGGAATTCAGGCACATATTTTTCAGCCGCACTTTTGTCACAACTGGATGCCTCACCATGCCTCACAACACTATGTATGCCAGTACGCTTCTTAAATTTTGAAACCAGCCTCGCTGGCTTTAAATTCGCTCACTTCATCACTCGTTGCAGGCATTTTCTTAAGGAGATCATCATGCAACTGCCTTGCTTTTTCACATATTATTGCCTCCGAAACAGTATCTCCTGCTAACTGTTTCTCGTTGATCCACACCCAACAACAACCTTTCCACATTTTCCAGCACTTCTGGTCTGTGTTTTGTGATCACACACGAACCTTTTGCAACAACAGCTTCCTTGATTTTACTTGAATTTTTCTTATCCACAATGGTAGCGATGGTAGAAAAGGGTTTACCATACAGCCTGGCCAGCTCACTGATACGCACTCCACTTTCATATTTTTCTATTATCTCCTTCTTCAGTTCTATCGTACATATATTTCTGTTCCTCTTTGCCACAGGCTTAGCACTAGGATCTTTCCTTGGACCCATGGTAGCTTATTTAGCAGTTGCAAGCACTAAAAACAGTGGAATAATGACAATATACTGGTATGAATGCGTGGGTGTGGGTGGGTGGTCGCTCGCTTGTAAACAATAGCACTGACGCTCCCTGGAGTGCGGCTCAGCTGGGCGCCAAGCGGACACGTCCGTACGAATGTCGTTAGACGAATCAAACATCGTAAGTCGCATTCAAATTTCTTACGTTATAAATATCGGTTATCGAATATAACGTAAGATGATAACATCGTAAGTCGAGGTACCACTGTATGTAAGTTTATTTTTTTAAATGCTTTTGTAAGTATATTTTTTGGGGTGTAAAAGGACTAGTCTATTTTACATTATTCCTTATGGGGATAAATTCGTTTGGTAATGGCACTTGAACAGCATTCTCGAACGAAAAGTATCGTAACTCGAGGTACCACTGTGTGTGTGATATATATATATATATATATATATATATATATATATATATATATATATATATATATATATATATATATATATATATATATATATATATACGTATATATATTTATATATACTGTATATTTATATTATATATTTTCAACACGTTGGCCATCTCCCATCGAGGCAGGGTGATCCAAAAAGAAAGAAAATCCCCAAAAGAAAATACTTTCATCATTCAACACTTTCACCTCACTCACACCTAGTCACTGTCTTTGCAAAGGCGCTAAGATACGACAGTTCAGAAAATCCCTCCAAGCCGCCAATATCTCAAACCCCTACTTTAAGGTGCAGGCATTGTACGTACTTCCCATTTCCAGGACTCAAGTCCAACTAAATCAATTAACCCTTTCGGGGTCGGTGCCATACTAGTCCGTTTTACGAGCAGGGGTTGGTGCCGTACTAGTACGCATAAATTCTAGCGGCTTCAAATTAAGCAGGAAACAGCTGGTAGGTCTACATATGAAAGAATGGGTCTATGTGGTCAGTTTGCGCAGTATAAAAAAATCCTGCACCACACACTGCATAATGAGAAAAAAAAAAACTTGACCGTTTTTTTCATTTAAAACAGCGACTTTGCAGTCTATTTTCGTATGGTATTTATTGATGTAGTCTCGTTTTCTTGGTCTCATGTGATAGAATGGAAGATATATTACAGAAGTGGAGATGATTTTGATTTGTTTGACAATGACAAGTACCTTGAAATTGAGCTCAAAATAGCGAAAATGTTTGATTTTCGCCAATGTTCAAGAGTAAACAAATCATACCATGCGTCCAATACACATCGACTGGCGAGTCTAATATTCTTGCACAAGTGCGCTGATATTATTTATACCGTTTTTGCAATGATGCAGTAGTATACATAACAGAAAATTTCTATTTTTTGTGAGAATAAAAATTCAAAATGGAAAGCAAAAGTAATGTAAGAGGGGCCTGGAAACGTGACTAATGAACAGATAAAATGTTATTTTAGTGCCAGGAATGTCTGTCTTGTTTTTCTGGACCCTATTTTGAAATTGGCATCTTTTGAAATTTGTGTGAAATTGGCCAAATTGCCAATTTCTGACCATTATATTGGGTAGTTGAAATTGGTAAATTGGCAGTTTTCTTGTACTTAATTGATAGAACAAATGGAATTCTAGTGAAATAGCTATGATTTTAGTAGACTGAAACATTGGAATTGGCCGAAAATAGGGCTCAAAGTGAGCGAAATCGCCGATGCATAAATATCGTTGATACCGCTAACTCTGCAAGAGCATAATTCCGTTAGTTTTCCATCAAATTTCATACTTTTGGTGTCATTATGATTGGAATAATTTTATTTTTCCCGAAATTTTTTTGACCCTGAGAACGAGTTAAGGATTGGGGGTCTCGACCCTGAAAGGGTTAATAGCACTTTTTTCCCCCGCTTGGTAGCCCATCAGTTTGCACTCTTTTTACTTCATCACTACGTATGTTTAGGCGAAGGTGGTCCTTAATAAGCTGTAGAGTGGTCTCCATGCATGTCTCTTGGGTTACTGTAGGTGGGAGATGGTGGCTATTAACTACAACAGCATCAGAGTTGATAAGCTGTAAACCCATTTTTTTTAACCCCTTGTGAGTCCATACCGTAGTATCATGGCTTTGAGCTCAGGGTCCTTCATGTAGTACTACATGATGAACTTGGCTCACTCAGATTAGTTGTGAGTGGTGAATTTTGGCATGGACATTAAAGAATGGGTCTGTACGGTGAGTGTTTCCCATATAAAAAAATTCTGCCCTATGCAGTGCATGATGGGAGAAGGTAAACTGTGACTGTGTGTATTGTTTAAAATAGCGACTTTGTGGTGTATTTTCAGATAGTTTTTATGGTTTTATTCTCAGTTTCGTGGTACCATTTGATAGAATGGAAGACATTACTAAAATAAAGATAATTTTCTTTAGATTCAGACTGGAAGTAGCTTGAAATTGAATTCAAAGTAGTTGAAATATTAAATTTTTGTCGATAATCCAGAGAATGGATAAAGCCTTCCCTACAACCCGTAGTCTGTTTTATGGGCTTTTATTAGGTCTGATTCAATTATTGGAATGCTGTAAACCATGAACAATGTTTCCTAGTTATGTACTGTACTGTTATCCGAGAAATAAAGTAAATCTATTTTTTGTGTGAGTAAGAATTTAAAATGGGAAGCAAGAGTAACATAAAAGAGGGCTGGGGATGTGACAAATGAACAGGGGAAATGTTTTAGTGCCAGGAATGTCTACAGTGTTTATTAGGAACTATGTTTTATGTTTTGTGTAAAATTCGCCAAATTATGGAATTCTGATTACTTTATTGGGTAGCTGAATGGGTGATTTTTTGTGCTCAGTTGATAAAATGGAAGGCATACTGGTGAAAGAGCTTAGAATTTGGTTAACTGGAACAACGGAATTGGCCTAAAATAGGACAGGCACCGACTTTAGGTGCCTGTCCAGTGCCTGCTTGAAGACAGCCAGGGGTCTATTAGTAATCCCCCTTATGTATGCTGGGAGGCAGTTGAACAGTCTTGGGTCCCTGACATTTCTTGTGTTGTCTCTCAACGTGCTAGTGACACCCCTGCTTTTCATTGGGGGGTATGTTACAACGTCTGCCGAGTCTTTTGCTTTCGTAGGGAGTGACACTCGTGTGCAAATTTGGTACTAATCCCTCTAGGATTTTCCAAGTGTATATAATAATGTATCTTTCCCGCCTGCGTTCCAGGGAGTACAGGTTTAGGAACTTCAAGCGTTCCCAGTAATTGAGGTGGTTTATTGCAGTTATGCGTGCCGTGAAGGTTCTCTGTACATTTTCTAGTTCAGCAATTTCACCTGCCTTGAAAGGTGCAGTTAGTGTGCAGCAATATTCCAGACTAGATAGAACAAGTGACCTGAAAAGTGTCAACATGGGCTTGGCATCCCTGGTTTTGAAGGTTCTCATTATCCATCCTGTCATTTTTCTGGCAGATGCAATTGCTACAGTGTTATGGTCCTTGATGGCGAGATCCTCTGTCATGATCATTCCCAGGTCTTTGACATTAGTTTTTCGCTCTATTGTGTGGTTGGAATTTGTTTTATACTCAGATGAGATTTTAATTTCCTCACGTTTTCCATATCGGAGTAATTGAAATTTCTCATCATTGAACTTCATATTGTTTTCTGCAGCCCATTTAAAGATTTGGTTGATGTCTGCTTGGAGTCTTGCAGTGTCTTCAATGGTGGACACTGTCATGCAGATTCGGGTGTCATCTGCAAAGGAAGACACGGCACTGTGGCTGATATCCCTGTCTATGTTCGATATAAGGATGAGGAACAGGATGGGAGCGAGTACCATTTAATAAGGTATCAAAGGTATAAGAATTTTTTTTTTTTTTTGGGGGAGGGGGTAATTTTTGGACATTGAGAACAAGTGTCAGATTAGGGATCCGGACCCCTAATCTGACACTTGATGTGTCAGAAATTTTTAGAATACCAAAAAAATGAAGTTGGTGATATGAAACCGCTATGAGAGTAAACTAAGCGGATAACATGTTCTTGCTAAGCAAAATTGTTCTTTAATGATCTCACTGCCTGAACAGAATTATGCTTAACAAACTGTCATTAATCATTGGATTACTATATACAGTGGTGGTATTGATCTGAGACTATTAATGATTTGCACAATGTGATTAAACCGGAATTTATTGCTCCAAACACTCTTCTTGAACACATCTCTTCACATCTTTGTTAGCAGTCTTTGTCTTATGTTGGATAGTACAGTAGTAATGATCATGTTAAATCTGGATAACATACTAACTAGACATTCCTGTTGCAGGTGACATGGGAGGAGGATATGGAGGTCGGCCAAACCTCTTGTACGGCAAGTTGTGTTCGGAGGATCAGCTGCAGCAGTTGGGAGTCTCATTGGAGTACGTTCCGCCTGAGGGTCAACTGTCCTCTTCGCATCGAACCTCGCAACAACCTCCTTCCCATGGTAAGTACTGTGTGTACTTCTTATTTCTGTTAAATTCTGTAGAAAATTAATAGCCATGCATTTATGTTTACCATATTGTACACATCCAGTTTACAACATATGAGGCAATATTTTGTAAACTTATTTGGTGTCTGTAATATAACTTAGCAGTTTATAAATAGAAAACTCTCTAATGGACCTCATTTTAACGGCCTTTTGAAATATTGTATGGCACAAAATCTGCTGACTCCTGTACGTGTAGGTTACCTATGGTTGGTTTTAGGGGTTATTAACTTTATTTACAAGCTAGGAGCTGTTACCTACATCAGCTAATTTGAAAGGCTTTTTATTGTTATATATACAGTGGTATCCTCGGTTTACGTTTTAATGGTCAGAAGCTATTTTAAGCAACAATCGTAAAGATCAATTTTCCATAAGAAATATTGGGAATAAAGTTAATCATTTCAAGACTTCCAAAAGTAGTTAAATAAAATATTTTTAGAACTTTTGGACATTAAATAATACACAATTTAATAAAGAATACATAAATATACATGCAAATATTGTACAATAACATGTCACTTACATTTATTGAAGAGTTGTTGATGTGTGGAGGACGGGAGGAGGGAGAAGGTGGAGTAGTATGCTAGTGTTTGGAAGGGGAATCCTTCCATTAACACTGCAGGTGGTAAGTTCTTTTCTGGGGTTACTTCCCTTTTCTTTGAATGCCACTAGGACCAGCTTGAGAGTCACTAGACCTCTTTCTAACAACAAATTTGTCCAGGGAGATCTGTGTCTGGCGATTCTTTAACACATCCCTGAAATGACACACCACTGTGTCATTGTACAGGTTGCCAGCACGGCCTGCAACAGCATGGTTAGGGTGATATTCATCCATAAATGCTTGCACCTTGCTCCACATTCCACAAATGTCCTTAATCCTTGAAGAAGGCACATTCTTCCATTTTTGTTCCACCTCCACCTCTCCTCTGAACCATTGTCCTGACCTCTGCTCTCTTGTTCCAGTTGCTGTTGAAGCTCTTGCAGATCTTCAGTGGTTAGCTCTTCCTTGTGCTCCTCCACCAACTGTTCCACATCCTCACCACTCACCTCTAACCCCAAAGACTTGCCCAATTCCACAATTTCTTCCAAAACAGGCTCAGGCTCAGGCTCAGGGTTCTGAGGCTCAGCCCCAAAACCTTCAAAATCCCTCTCTAGGACACAGTCTGGCCACAATTTTCTCAGGCAGAGTTCAAAGTCCTGGTAGTCACTCCCTCCCAAGCCTTACCTATAAGGTGTACACAATGCAGCATATGGAAATGTTTTTCCAAAATTCTCTTAGGGTTATGTTCATGTCTGTGGTCACATCAAAGCACTTTTGAAACATTGCTTTGGTATAGAGTTTTTAAAGTTGGAAATGACCTGCTGGTCCATGGGCTGGAGGAGAGGAGTGGTATTAGGGGGCAAGAACTTCACTTTGATGAATTTAAACTCTCCACAATTTTCTCTACCAAGTTTGGAGGATGACAAGGAGCATTGTCCATTATCAGGAGGCACTTAAGTGGCAAATTATTGTCCAATAGATATTTCTTCACACTGGGGCCAAACACTTCATTGAACCAATCTAAGAAAATGTCCTTTGTGACCCAAGCCTTTTGTTAGACTTCCACATCACACACAAGTTAGACTTGCTGACACCGCATCTGCCAAACACTCGGGGATTTTCAAAAGATACACCAGTAAAGGCTTCACTTTGCAATCACCACTGGCATTGGCACAAAGCATCAAAGTTAGCCTGTCTTTCATGGCTTATGTCCTGGCTGTGCCTTTTCCTCCTGAGTAATGTAGGTCCTGTTGGGCATTTTCTTCCAAAACAGGCCTGTTTCATCACAATTAAACACTTGTTGGGGGAGGAATTGTTCAGCCTCTAGGTACTCCTGGAATTCAGGAACATATTTTCAGCCGCACTTTTGTCACAACTGGCTCCCTCACCATGCCTCACAACACTATGTATGCCACTTCGATTCTTAAATTTGTAAAACCAGCCTCTGCTGGCTTTAAATCGCTCACTTCAGCACTCGTTGCAGGCATTTTCTTAAGGAGATCATCATGCAACTGCCTTGCTTTTTCACATATTATTCCCTCGAAACAGTATCTCCTGCTAACTGTTTCTCGTTGATCCACACCAACAACAACCTTTCCACATTTTCCAGCACTTGTGGTCTCTGTTTTGTGATCACAGATGCACCTTTTGCAACAACAGCTTCCTTGATTTTACTTGAATATTTCTTATCCACAATGGTAGCGATGGTAGAATAGGGTTTACCATACAGCCTGGCTAGCTCACTGATACGCACTCCACTTTCATATTTTTCTATTATCTCCTTCTTCACTTCTATCGTACATATATTTCTGTTCCTCTTTGCCACAGGCTTAGCACTAGGATCTTTCCTTGGACCCATGGTAGCTTATTTAGCAGTTGCAAGCACTAAAAACAGCAGTGGAATAATGACAATATACTGGTATGAATGCGTGGGTGTGGGTGGGTGGTCGCTCTCGCTTGTAAACAATAGCACTGACGCTCCCTGGAGTGCGCGCTCAGCTGGGCGCCAAGCGGACAGGTCCGGTACGAATGTCGGTAAACGAAGCAAACATCGTAAGCCACAAACAAATTTCTTACGTTATAAATATCGGTTACCGAAAATAACGTAAGATGATAACATCGTAAGCCGGGGTTCCACTGTGTGTGTGTGTGTGATATATATATATATATATATATATATATATATATATATATATATATATATATATATATATATATATATATATATATATATATATATATATATATAATTACTTATCACAAATTATAACACACACACACTATACTATACTACATTCTATATATACATATATATACACATATAACATACATATATACAGTGGACCCTCGGTTAACGAATACCCGAAATCGTGCAATTTGTAAGTATAATTTTGTAAGTTCTTGTTGAAGTGTATTTTTGGGGGTCTGAAATAGACTAACCTACGTGAAATTTTTCCTTAAGGGAGTAAATTCGTTCGGTAATGGCACTTGAGCAGACTTCAGGAGTGAAGTTTTTACGAAACTCGGGGGTCCACTGTACACATATATACATATATACACATATATACATATATACACATATATACATATATACACATATACATATACACATATATACATATATACACATATATACATATATACACATATATACATATATACACATATACATATATACACATATATACATATATACACATATATACATATATACATACATACATACATACATACATATACATACATACATACATACATACAGTTGTACCTCGAGTTACGAGCTTAATTCGTTCCAGACGGCTATTCAAGTGTCGATACCGAAAGAATTTTTTCCCATAAGAAATAATGAAAATTAGATTACAGTGGACCCCCGGTGTTCGTCCATTTTTCATAACAGAATGCTGCTCAAGTGCCATTACCAACAAAATTTATTCCCTTAAGAAATAATGTAAAGTAGACTAGTCCTTTTATACCCTTATACCCCCAAAACTACACTTATAAAAACATTTAAAAAAATACACTTACATAAAAGGGAGTGTTTTGAGCAGGACGAACACCGGGGGTCCACTGTAATCCATTTCAGACCCCCAAAAATACACTTACAAAAGCACCTACAAAAATACACTGACATAATTGTTCGAGTTGGGAGCTGCTCATAAGTAGAAGTACCACTGTATATATATTCGTTCATACATACATACATACATACATACATACATGGAACATGAAGTTGGAGCCAGCCATCTATGGGCCAGCGATTTCTTTTTGTCAGCTGACTTTATTTCGTTGGTGTTATGCTGTACAAACGTGTTCCAGACACGAGTCATCTTAGGAATAAATTATCTTAGATGAAGTGATGTTCTGAAGAAGGGTACAGTCAAAGTGTAGTTGTTGTTTTCTGCCCATCTTATTGTGTAGAAGCTTACTTCCCCTTGTCATCGAAGTGGAGCTAAGTGTTGTATCTTGACAATATTAGCCTCATATATAACAGTAAGGCCACCCACATCCCTCCTGTGTTGAAGGCTCTGCTGAAATGACAGATTTGTCCACGTGAGAGATGAATCATCTTGCTCTGTTCTCTATTCTGTCAAGAAGTCGCAGATTAGACGGGAAGCAGGCAGTTCAAGAAAGTGGAGCATACTCAGGGTGTGAGTGTACTTGTGCCTCATACAGAATCTTGTAACCTCTACTGTCAAGCAGATGCAAGATATGTACGAGTTCTGTAGGCTTCCTGGCCACTTTACGAGGTTTATGACGTGGATCTTTATAGTCAGTTTAAAGTCGGATTTCTCCCCAAGGATATCAACTTCATCCTGGGACCAGCACTCTCCATTCATTCTTGCCACTGCATTACTATCATGTTGCCTAGAGCATCATTTGTCTTTTCTCAGGAGCAAATGTAACCTACCATTAGTAGCAAGTATGTTGACTGGAGGATCAGAGGCTACACAAAACACTTATTTCACTGCCACTCTTCATAATGCATGTTTAACCCTTTCAGGGTCGCAAGGCCCTCTCCCAAAAGTCGTTCTCAGGGTTGCAAATTTTTCGGGAAAAAAAAAAAAAATTTCTTATGAAATGATAGAGAATCCTTTTCCGATCATAATGACACCAAAAGTATGAAATTTGATGAAAAACTAACGGAATTGTGCCCCGCAAAGTTAAGCGGTATCGCGATGTTTATGCATCGCGATTTACATCCCAACTCTATTTTCGGCCAACTAATGTTTCAGTCTACCAAAATTTTAGCTATTTTGCTAGAATTCAATTGTTCTATCAATTGAGTAAAAGAAACCGCCAATTTACCGATTTGAACTACCCAATAAAGTGGTCAGAAATTGGCAATTTGGCCAATTTCACACAAATTTCAAAAGATGCCAATTTCAAAATAGGGTCCAGAATAAATGAGACAGACATTCCTGGCACTAAAATAACATTTTATCTGTTCATTAGTCACGTCTCCAGGCTCCTCTTACATTACTTTTGCTTTCCATTTTGAATTTTTATTCTCACAAAAAATAGAAGATTTTCTGTTATGTATACTATTGCATCATTGTAAAAACGGTATAAATAATATCAGTGCACTTGTGCAAGAATATTAGACTCGCCAGTTGATGTGTATTGGATGCATGGCGTGATTTGTTTACTCTTGAACATCAGCAAAATCGAACATTTTCGCTACTTTGCGCTCAGTTTCAAGGTACAGTGGTACCTCGGTTAATGATGGTCCCCAAACTCGCCCTTTTATGTAAGTTTATTTTTTTTTAAATGCTTTTGTAAGTGTATTTTTGGGGGTCTAAAAGGTCTAGTCTATTTTACATTATTCCTTATGGGGATAAATTCGTTTGGTAATGGCACTTGAACAGCATTCTGCAACGAAAAAATATCGTTAACTGAGGTACCACTGTACTTGTCATCGTGAAACCAATCAAAATTATTCTCTTTCTGTAATATATCTTACATTCTATCAAATGAGACCAAGAAAACGAGAATACAACCATAAATACCATACAAAAATAGACTGCAAAGTTGTGTTTTAAACCAAAAACACAGAGTTTTTTCCCTCATTACGCACTGTGTGGTGCAGGATTTTTACTGCGCACACTGACCGCACAAACCCATTCTCTCACATCTAGGCCTACCAGCCTGTTTCCACTTGATTTGAGGGCGATAGAATTTAGGCGTACTAGTATGTCAGAAACCCTGGTGCGTAAGCTGTACTAGTAAAGGCCCGAACCCCTGAAAGGGTTAAACCCTTTGACTGTTGTGACCCCAAATCCTAAAGTGTCTCTCTGTGTCGCAAAATATTAAAAAAAAAAAATTATTTTCTTTTGAAATGATAGATAATCTTTTCCCGATAGTAATGACACCAAAAGTACGAAATTTGATGGAAAACTTACTGAATTACTCTCTCGCGGTTAGTGATCTCGGGATATTTATGCATCGGTGATTTCGCCCACTTTGAGCCCTATTTTCGGCCAATTCCATTGTTCCAGTTGACCAAACTTGTATTTATTTCTTTAGAACTAGATTTGTTCTATCGATTGAGTACAAGAAACTGCCCATTTACCGATTTCAACTACCCAATAAAGTGGTCAGAGATTGGCAATTTGGCCAATTTCACGCAAACTAAAAAATATGCTAATTTCAAAATAGGGTCCAGAATGAACAATGCAGACATTCTTGGCACTAAAATAACATTTTCTCTGTTAATCACATAACAAATAGAAGATTTACTGTTATGCAGACTACTGCATTATTGTAATAATTGTATAAATAATGTCCAACCCATTCATGACTGTTTATTAGAATGGCTAGTTGGACACTTTTTGGACAATGGCGCATTTGTTTACTTTGAACATTGGCAAAAATCGAACATTTTTGCTATTTTGAGCTCAATTTCAAGGTCCCGTTCATCGTGAAACCAATCAAAATCATCTCTATTTCTGTAATATGTCTTCCATTCTATCAAATGAGACCAAGAAAATGAGAATACAACCATAAATACTATGCGAAAATACACCTCAAAGTCAACGTTTTAATCGAAAAACACAGTCAGAGGTTTTTCCCATCATGCACTGCGTGTCGGGATTTTTTTTTATACTGCGCACACTGACCACAGACCCATTCTCTCACATGTGGGCCTACCAGCTTTCTCCCGCTTGATTTGAAGCCGCTAAAATTTTGGCGTATTAATATGTTAAAAACACTGGCTCGTAAGACATATATATACGATAGAAACAGTCAAAGGGTTAAACAAAGTGATTGGAAAAACCTTGGTTTTGCTGAAATTAAAAACCTGCAAGGGAATTTTTTGTATCTTAAGTAAGGTGATGAGGATAAAAAATTAGGTAATGGAAGATTGGATATCAGATTGGAGGGAGAGAGTATGGAGGAGGTGAATGTATTTAGATATTTGGGAGTGGGCGTGTCAGCAGATGGGTCTATGAAAGATGAGGTGAATCATAGAATTGACGGAGGAAAAAGGTGAGTGGTGCACTGAGGAGTCTTTGGAGACAAAGAACTTTATCCATGAAAGCAAAGGGGGAATGTATGAGTATAGTTGTACCAAAGCTCTTGTATGAGTGTGAGGCATGGGTGGTGAATATTACAACAGAAGGCCGGAGGCATTGGAGATGTCATGTCTGAGGGCAATGTGTGGTGTGAATATAATGCAGAGAATCTGTAGTTTGGAGATTAGGAGGAGGTGCAGGATTACGAAAACTATTATTCAGAAGGCTAAGGAGGGGTTATTGAGATGGTTTGGACATGTAGAGAGGATGAAACGAAATAGAATGACTTCGAGAGTGTATAAATCTGTAGTGGAAGGAAGGCGGGGTAGGGGTTGGCCTAGATAAGGTTGGAGGGAGGGGGGTAAAGGAGGTTTTGTGTGCGAGGGGCTTGGACTTCCAGCAAGAGTACGTGAGCGTATTAGATAAGAGCAAATGGAGACAAATGGTTTTTAGGACTTGACATGCTGTTGGAGTGTAAGCAAGGTAACATTTATGAAGGGATTCAGGGAAACTGGCAGGCCGGCTTTGATTCCTGGAGATGGGAAGTACAGTGCCGGCACTCTGAAGGAGGAGTGTTAATGTTAGTTTTATAACTATAGTGTAAGCGCCTTTTGGGAAGTCATTAATGGAGTGAATGATGATGAAAGTTTTTTTCTTTTTCGGGCCACCCTGCCTTGGTGAGAAACGACTGATGTGTTAATAAAAAATAATTTTTTTAAGTACATTGGACCCCCGAGTAACGAACACCCCAGAAATCGTACAATTATGTAAGTATAATATTGAAAGTTCTTGTGGAAGTGTATTTTTGGGGGTCTGAAATAGACTAACCTATGTGACATTATTCCTTAAGGGAGTAAATTAGTTCGGTAATGGCACTTGAGCAGGCTTCTGGAATGAAGTTTTTACGTTACTGGGGTCCACTGTATCCAGTTAACTGGAGTTAGGCTGTAGCATTATCCAGCTGTAAAGGTCTAATAGAACTTTTATATTGGCTGTTTTGCAGTTGCATTTGGAGACCATTC
>WNWK01049393.1:0-13223 GCA_009830355.1 Cherax destructor
GGCTCTGGTCCAACAGGAGGCATGGTCACAGACCGGGCCAGGGGCGTTGACCCCTGGAATTCTCTCAGGTAGACACTAATTTCCTTTTTTTGACTCAGTGTAAACTGTTTTCTGGCACAGTCTTAAAGTTCTAGCATGCAAGAGAGACCGTGAAAAACACGAAAAAACACGGAGCAAGGCGGACGCGCAATTACTACTTCTCTCTACTCTTCCATCTGTGTGGAAACTTTATTGAGTCGCTCAAGTTCCACAGGGTAAGTGAGCTGTAAGGAGCCTTAAACATACCATGGATCGGCCCTCGGTGTTCAGGAACCCACACACCCAACCAAAACATATACACACACATTCAAGTTGGCAGAGGTAACAATTGTGTACATTTTAATTGATAGATTTATTCACCTAGGAAAGCCTAGGAAAGTTTGTACAGTTAGTAACTAATATTAGGATTATTGAGGCAACGTTAGATATTAATAATGTAGCTCTAGCACCCTAATATAGGTAGTTTTAAGGCCTGAATAGGCGAGCATTAGGTTATGTTAGCTAGAGAGAACTGGCAGCTCCACACTTGAATCTAAGTGGGAGAGAGCGCCACCTCTTTATTCTTGACTTGGACATCGTGGTGTTAACAGGGTACTAAGAGCTAGAGCTCGGTCCCCCACGTGTCTTCAAAATACTTGCCTGGGAACCAAGAATCACAGAGGCTTCCCGACGTACTGTGGATATTCGTCTCTGGCCCAGGGCCCCACAGTAAGATAATATACTCTGCATTTCTCTTAGTAAAGCTGGCCGGCGATATTTGGAGTAAGGTGGGGTTATTTGAGCTGTGGGTTATAAGCAGGCGAATGCCGACTATAAGGTAATAATTGTGGGCAATCCCCCTTAAGTATTAGTCTAGAAGCTAGTGTCACTTACTGCATATATTGCTTAAGGGATATCCTTTGAAACCAGGGGACTCTGAGGTGCAGGCAGGACACTAACTACCACTTAATTTGCAGATTAGACTCTTCCCTTCACATGGTGTTTGGAGGGGGTTATAGCTTAGGAGGATCAAGTAAGTTAGACCCTTTCAGTATCGTGCATGTAGTGGGGAATTCTTTTTACTGCAGTCAGCTAGAAATTTGTCCCATAGCCACTTGTAAGTCTGAGAGAAGTGTCTCAGTGTCGGTGTCAACAGATTAGATTAGATTTTGCCACCGAAGTGGCTAGTTTATTGTGCACTCCATATCCATCCTGTGGACGGTAGCGCAAGAGCATATGGATACACAAAAGGCATAGGCACTAGGCCCCAAAGGGGTTAACAATTGTACATTTGGGTTTATATCTACATTTCAATTATCTGTTACAAGCAAATTTAGGAAATTTGCTTAGTACAACTGGCATCTTATTTCATGAATAAGATATCTTGACATGTCACATAGGTTATTATACTGTCTATCTCTATATTCCTCAATAAGTGGACAATTAAGCACATAGTGTTCAAGACAGTGACCATATGCCTGATCACATAATTTGCATTTAGTTTGATCATCATCTGTGTGTCCCAAACTGCCAGAAGTACTTGTAATCAAGCCTAAGCCTGGCCACTACAACATCAGTCAGTCTGTTCACATTGCAAGTTGCTCCACAAACATGCCCATCTATGTTCGCATTATCATGAGCACAGATAGGCATGTTCATGGAGATTAATTTGGATTTATATCTACAGTTCACTTATCTGTTACAAGCAAATTTAGGAAATTTGATTAGTATAAGTGGTATCATACCTTCACTAATAAGATATCTTGACATGTCACATAGGTTATTATGGTGGCCAGCGCTCTTGCTTCACGCATGGAGGGCCCGGGTTCAATTCCCGGCAGGGCCGAAACATTTCGTTACACACACAAACATATATACAACAGGCCTAGTGCCTAATCGACATGTGCCTAGGACAAAATGGTAACTAACTGTCTATGTCAACAGTGCTTGCTCAAAGTGCAGCTTACAAGAAGGCAGTCCCAAAACAAGTTTCTACAATCTGTTTAATTGGGTCAGACACCAATCTCGTTGGTCTCTTCTCATAGATGGTTGGGTGTCACCTTGGATGCACAACTCTTGACATGGAGGAAACATAATGGCCCTCCACCTCTCATGTGCACACCGCACTGCACTCATGCACCGGATCTCTGGCACTAAGTGGGGGGCGGATCGAGACCTCCTCCTTAAATTTTATATAGCTATGGTTCACAGCAAACTCGCCTATGTGAGTGAGGTGTATGGCTCGGTCTCTTCCTCCTCTTTTCGCCGCCTGGACATTCTCCAGAATTCGGCCATCCGCAGTATGCTGGGGGCGTTCCCCTCCACCCCCATTGCAGCCTTGGAAGCCGAGTCTGGAATAGTCCCGCTCTCGTCAGTGAGAATGGCCTCTCAGCCTCGTTCTCACCCGTGCCGCCTCTCTCCATGGATGTGGGAGGCAGCCTCTGTCCCATCACGTTTGGTTCAGCCTTCCTTTGTGGCCAGGGTCCAACGTTCCCGGGCCTAAATCTCACTCCCTGCACCAGTGGTGACTCCCTCCCCTCTTCACTACCGGTCCCTCCCCTGGATGGACCTGACATGGCACGTCCACCTGGATTGGCCTTCCAGGAACAGGGAACTCCCTCAGATAGCTGCAATTATCTTCGAAGAGTTTCGTGCTGTCACGTATGGTTCTTCATTCTCCATCTATATGGACGGCTCAGCACAAACTTTACCCCCTTCTACATCTTCTGCTGCCTTCTTTGCTGATCTTTCTGTGTCAAACCTGGTGGTTAGACCCCACTCACTCGGTCCTAGCAGGAGAGCTCTTCGCCATTCACCAGGCTTTGGTTTTTGTCCTTGCTCACCTTCCTCCTCAGCCTTTGGTTCTCTTCTCTGATTCCCAATCTTCTCTTGCACTTTTGTGTTCTGACCGTCCATGGTCCTTAAGCGTCCTTGTCCGACAGACGCAGTTTCTTATTCTACGTTTTTTGCGAAGTCCAGGTTGGAGTATCTCCCTTCATTGGGTACCTGCCCATGTTGGCATTTAGGGCAATGAAGTGGCCGATCGAGCAGCCTCCCTCGCACATGCACTTCCTAAAATTACCTCTCTTGCACTGGGCCGCAGTGATTTCACAAGGACTGTTTGGAAGGAAATCCGTCATTTATGGCAGGAAGACGTGGTACGCTCCCTCTCTTCTTCGGCATTGAGCTCTGTCCGATCTTTCAATGGCCCCTGCCTTTGGGCTCGCCATCCCAATCGCTCAGTGGATGTTGCACTGACTCGCCTCCGGGTTGGGCACTCACGACAGGCAGCTCATCTGCGCCACCTTCAGATGACGGACTCTCCATACTACCCGTGGTGTCCCTCACAGCCTGAGACGGTGGAACACTTCCTACTGTGGTGCCCATGTTACCACTTTCCTCAGTAAAATATCTGGGAATCCACTTTGACCCATGCATGTCAGGAGAATTGATAGGGAACAGTGTAGTAAAGAAAGCGAATGCCAGACTGAAGTTCCTCTACAGACAAGCACAGTGTCTACCTACTGAGGCTCGCAGGACCCTATGTCTAGTTCTTATACAATGTCATATGGACTACGCTTGCTCTTCATGGTACTCTGCCTTGACAAAAAAACTGAAAGATAAGCTGCAAATCACCCAAAACAAAATGGTAAGATTCATCCTGGACCTGGGTCCAAGAGAGCATGTAAGCCAGGATGAATTACAACAATTGGATATGCTGAATATTGAATACAGAGTAAAACAACTTAAATTAAATCAAGTTTATAAAATTGCTCACAAACAGTGTCCAGAATATCTTGCTGCCAATTTTGTCAAGGCTTGGAACCAAAGCAGTCATAGTAAACAAACAAACAAACAAACAAACAAATTTTATTTCATTGCAGGTTACATGGGTATCGGAAGTTACAATGTAAATTGAGTGCAAGGAGAGCCACTGACATGCCATGGCATTAGGGGCAGCTTATTCTAGTCCTTAAAAACTATGTACCTAATATTAGAGAAATTTATTGAGTTTATTCTAGTTAAAAATTATTTTCAAAATTACAATATGATGAAATTTTACTGTTTAAATTATTATATAATGATATTAGATCTTAGATTGTTACAGGTGTTAAGATTCTTGAATGATAATATGGAATTGAGATTATCTTAAGGAAAATAACATTGAGCATTTTTGACATTAACTTATAATATGAGGAGGGGGTAACATAATAGTAACATATTATTAAAAATTGAGATTATCGTATAGGAAAGTAACAATGAGCATTTTTCAAAGTAGTTTATAGTATGATCATTTAGGTTTGGGTGAGTAGGTGGTTTTTGAGTTGAGTCTTAAATTGATTTTCAGACAAGATTATCTTAATATTTACTGATAATGAATTCCAGATTCTGGGGCCCTTTATGTGCATAGAATTTTTACATAGGTTGATATGAACACGGGTATATCAAAAAGTGATCTGTGTCGTGTGTTGTGGTCATGGGTCCTATTAAAGTTGCTGAGGAGAGTTTTGAGCAGAGGGTTTATATTAGAGTGTAAAGTTTTATATATGTAGTAGGCACAAGAGTAAGTATGAATGTTCTTTACGGTGAGTAGTTTGAGACTTTTGAATATTGGTGGAGTATGCTGTCTAGAGTGGGAATTTGTTATCATTCTGACTGCGGCCTTTTGTTGTGTTATGAGTGGTCTAAGGTGATTTAACGTTGTTGATCCCCATGCACAGATTCCATAGGTGAGATACGGGTAGATAAGTGAATGATATAGTGCAAGGAGAGCTGATTGAGGTACATAATAGCGTATATTTGATAATATGCCTACTGTCTTCGAGATTTTCTTGGAAATTTGTTGTATATGTGTTTGGAATTTAAGGCTACTGTCAAGGTGGATTCCTAGGAATTTTCCCTAGGGGGAGAGAGCACAACTTTGTAGTTCCCACAGTCAGTGGCCAGGCTTCAAACACCTTTTATTGTACAGCAATAAAGGAATGGAACAGACTGCCTGCACATGTCAAAGCCAGTCATAGCATGAGCCAGTTCAAGAAGAGAACCAAAAGGTACCTAATGAATGTAGCGACAGAAAGGGAGGAGAATGATTTTTTATTTTTTTAGCTAACACACATGTATATGTAAATAACTCTTTTTACCTTATTCCTAGTATACATATATTCTTTATAATATAATAACATATATATCCTACAATGTAAAATATTAAAGTATAAAAAGGACCCCAATGGAAATAAGTCACTCTGTCTGACTTTTTTTGGGTAATCCTGGGTTCTGTACACATATGCTGCTATGTATGATAATGTATGTAAATGTATTTGTGTATACCTGAATAAACTTACTTACTTATTTACAATTTGCACGGACTGTTCTCCCTGCGGCCTTGCACATGTTTGGGATGCAATCTTTAACCCTACCTCTTCTTCTTAATGGGGAGGGGTTTGATCCTCCAGACCGTCAGGAGATATTGGCCTGTACCTGCACATTCTTGCTGGCTTCAGGGCGCATTAGGGACATATACGCAGTTATTAGTCAAACATCCTTCCACTTTGGTCGAGGTTCCTTCTCCGAGCGCTGGAAGGCAGGGCTCGATACGGCGTATGCTGTTAATGGCCCTATAAACACCACCAACAACAACAACCACCACGTGTGACTTCTGCGCCAGCCTTCGTCGGGTGTGGACGTCTCTCTCTCGCCTAAGTAATAATAATAATAATAATACTTTATTTAGACATGGTACAATGATACATAGTTGGGTAGACATGATAAATAGGTATTAATGAGATGTACTTGCCAAAAGCCCCTAATATGCTGTGCATTGCAGGCATTATCAGTGACAAATTTACCCGGTCTCTCTGGGACGCTTGTCCTCATCTATTTTGCCCGCCGGGCACTCTACAGGAGGGGCACCTGTTCATCGGCTTACTTTTAGCCAACCCCATTTTTCCGCTCTGCGGATAATTATTTAACGGTCTTCGGTGGGAAGCCGGTTACTGTACTCAGGTGGGGGTGTGGGGGTCCCGCTTTGCTGGGGTTTGGCAAGGGGGTCCACCGGACCTAATCGGAAACTTTCAAGTTTCTATCTCTATTTCCAAAGGAACTTTGGTTCCCTTTCTTTCATCGCCCAGCGTTTCGTGATCGTGCCTATCTGTGCTCATGATAACATGAACATAGATGGGCATGTTTATGGAGCAACTTGCAATGTGAACAGACTGACTGATGTTGTAGTGGCCAGGCTTAGGCTTGGCTACAAGTACTGGCAGTTTGGGAGACACACAAATGATGATCAAACTAAATGCAAATTATGTGATCAGGCATATGGTCGCTGTCTTGAACACTATGTGCTTAATTGTCCACTTATTGAGGAATACAGAGATAGACAGTATAATAATCTATGTGACATGTCAAGATATCTCATTAATGAAAATAAGATACCAGATATACTAAGCAAATTCCCTAAATTTGCTTGTAACAGATAAGTGAACTGTAGATATAAATCCATATGTACAATTGTTAACCCTTTTGGGGCCTAGTTCCTAGGCCTTTTGTGTATCCATATGCTCTTTCGCTACCGTCCACAGAATGGATATGGGGTGCACAATAAACTAGCCACTTCGGTGGCAAAATCTAAAATCTAATTTAGCCTTGGGCAACAAATCTTCCTCGTACCATCGAGAAGTCGTGCTCGATACGGCTTATGCTGTCAGTGGCCCTGATAACCCCAACATAGAAGAAAGAGGTTCCCGCTAAGTTCAACAATATTTGTTGTCTTTGTCTGATGGTGAGTGTGTTAACTGTGATGGTGAGTGTGTTAACTACTGTGATGGTGAGTGTGTTAACTGTGATGGTGAGTGTGTTAACTACTGTGATGGTGTGTTAACTGTGATGGTGAGTGTGTTAACTGATGGTGAGTGTTAAATATGATGGTGAGTGTTAACTGTGATGGTGAGTGTGTTAACTGATGGTGAGTGTTAAATGTGATGGTGAGTGTGTTAACTGTGATGGTGAGTGTGTTAACTGTGATGGTGAGTGTGTTAACTGTGATGGTGAGTGTGTTAACTGATGGTGAGTATTAACTGTGATGGTGAGTGTGTTAACTGTGATGGTGAGTGTGTTAACTGTGATGGTGAGTGTGTTAACTGTGATGGTGAGTGTATTAACTGTGATGGTGAGTGTGTTAACATAGTACTAAATGTTGATAACAAGGTATGCCACGAAACAACAAAAAGTGGCAAATTGTTTTAATTCATACTACACAACTGTCGCCTCAACACTAGTAAGTAAGCTACCAGCTGCATCAAATAAGAACATAAGAACATAAGAAAGAAGGAACACTGCAGCAGGCCTACTGGCCCATGCGAGGCAGGTCCAAGTCTCCCTCCGGCTTAAGCCAATGCCCTGACCCAGCCAGGTCAGGTTACATTCACTTAAGGAAGGAGCACGGCATCTGACCTAGTAGCACAAACTAGTCAGGTACAACTCACACCCACCCGCACCCACTCATATATTTATCTAGCCTATTTTTAAAACTACACAACGTTTTAGCCTCTATAACTGTACTCGGGAGTTTGTTCCACTCATCGGCAACTCTATTACCAAACCAATGCTTTCCTATATCCCTTCTGAATCTGAATTTATCCAACTTAAAGCCATTGCTTCGAGTCCTGTCAATACAAGATATTTTTAGCACGCTATTTACATCCCTTTATTTATTCCTGTTTTCCATTTATATACCTCAATCATATCCCCCCTAATTCTACGCCTTTCTAGAGAGTGCAGATTCAGGGCCCTCAGTCTATCCTCATAGGGAAGATTTCTGATACATGGAATCAACTTAGTCATCCTCCTTTGTACGTTTTCCAGAGCATTTATATCCATTCTGTAATAGGGTGACCAAAACTGTGCAGCATAATCTAGATGAGGCCTAACCAAGGATATATAGAGTTGAAGAACAACCTGAGGACTCCTATTATTTATGCTTCTTGATATGAAGCCAAGGATTCTGTTTGCTTTATTGCGAACACTTATGCACTGCTGTCTTGGTTTTAGATTGCTGCTAACCAGAACTCCTAAATCCTTTTCGCAATCAGTAGTATTAAGATCTACATTATTTAGTTTATATGTGGCATGGTTATTGTCCTGTCCAATATTTAGAACTTTGCATTTATCTATATTAAACTGCATCTGCCACTTCTCCGACCACTGCATCAGTCTATTCAAATCTTCCTGGAGTGCTCTAATGTCCTCATTTGAATGAATTGGACGGCCTATTTTGGTGTCATCGGCAAACTTGCTTATGTCGCTATTTATTCCCTCATCTATGTCGTTTATGTAGATTGTGAACAACAAGGGGCCCAATACTGACCCCTGTGGAACACCACTTGTGACGCTTCCCCACTCTGATTTCTCCCCATTTATGCAAACTCTCTGCTGCCTATTTGTCAACCATGCCTCTATCCAGGAAAAAAATTTTTCCTCCTATTCCGTGTGCCTTAATTTTCCTCAATAGTCTCTGATGTGGACTCTATCAAAAGCCTTACTGAAGTCCATATACACAATATCATATTCATTACCATGATCTACCTCCTCAAATACCTTAGTGAAAAAGTTATTAAATTTGTAAGGCAGGAACGCCCTTTTGTAAAACCGTGCTGAGATTCGTTGATTAATTTATGCTTTTCAAGATGGCTGCGAATTGCCTCGGCAATTATTGATTCCATAAATTTTCCCACTATGGAGGTTAGGCTTATTGGTCTATAGTTCGAAGCTATGGACCTGTCTCCTGCTTTGAAAATAGGTATTACATTTGCAATTTTCCACTTATCTGGCACCATGCCAGTTTGCAGTGATATGTTGAAAAGATTAGCCATAGGTTTGCTAAGCTCCTCTTTACATTCCTTTAGAACCCTTGCATACAGTTCATCAGGGCCTGGGATTTGTTAGGTTTTAATTTATCTATTTGTCTAAGGACCATGTCACTTGTGACCCTGATCGTGCATAGTTTATTATCGTCCTGGTCTACATAATTTATCATTTCTGGAATATCGCTAGTATCTTCCTGTGTAAAAACTGAGAGGAAATAAGTGTTAAAAATTCTACACATTTCCTTATCACTGACGGTGAGCTGACCTGAGTAACTTTTGAGTGGGCCTATCTTGTCCCTAATCTTACTTCTGTATACCTGAAAAATCCTTTTGGGTTAGTTTTCGATTCTCTTGCAACTTTAACCTCATAGTCTCTTTTTGCTTTTCTTATTCCCTTTTTTATTTCTCTCTTTAACTGAATATATTGATTACTTAATTGCCCCTCTCCTCTTTTGATTCGCCTATATATGCCTCTCTTTTGACCAATGAGATGTTTTAATCTATTCTTCATCCATTTAGGATCATTTTTGTTTGATCTGATTTCCCTATTAGGAACATAAGTTGTCTGAGCAGCTAGAACTATTCTCTGGAAAA
This sequence comes from Cherax destructor, assembly GCA_009830355.1. Taxonomy (NCBI): domain Eukaryota; kingdom Metazoa; phylum Arthropoda; class Malacostraca; order Decapoda; family Parastacidae; genus Cherax; species Cherax destructor. The sequence continues at coordinate 9,477 of WNWK01049393.1, forward strand.
CGTCATATTGGCAATCACCACCTACCTGACCCACTGTCAGGTCATTCCAGTTCAGCCCACCCAGGTAATTTTTCAGTCCTATGAAATCAGCCAGGCGGAAGTCAGGGACAGAGACTTGATTGTCATTATTAGGGTAATTCCATGATATATTAAAACTGAGTGATTTGTGATCACTTTCCCCAAGCTCATCATTAACCTCAAGATTATTAATTAGCGATTCCCTGCTGGCAAGAACCAAGTCTAGCAGGTTATTTCCTCTAGTTGGTTCTGTCACCAACTGTTTCAAAAACAATCCTGAATCGTATCAAGAAAGTCACTTGACTCTAAATTTCCTGTCAAATTGCTCCAGTCAATTTGTCTAAAGTTGAAATCTCCCATCAGCACAACATTTTCATGTGTAGATGCCTTACAATTTCATCCCATAGAAGTTTACTGCACTCCCTATCAAGATTTGGGGCCTGTAAATCACACCCAAAATAAGTTTTACACGGCCTTCAAGAAGCTGTAACCAAACAGATTCAGTGGCTGACGCTTCTAATTTTATATCTTGTCTAACACAACAGTTTAAATTGTCTCTGACATACATTGCTACTCCACCACCCTTCCTGTTGACCCTATCAGTGTGGAATAATTTATAGCCTTGTATATGACATTCAGAAGGCAACTCTCTATCTTTCAGATTGAGCCAGGTCTCTGTTATAGCAATAATATCTATGTTTCCTGCACTTGCAATTAATCTTAACTCATCAATCTTATTTCTTACACTCCTGCTATTAGTATAGTAAACCTTAAGGAGCTAGTCTCTTGTTTCCTCTACTGTCTCCCTTGTTTGCTGACCTGATCCATTGTCTTTATTTGTATATTTATGATGAATTTCTTTTATAAATTTACTGTTTTCAGCCTTAGTGTTGCAAACTGACTGTTTCCCACATACACCCATACCTCTATCCTCTATCAGTTTAAAATCCTAGGCATGTCAGCAATGGCCCTCTCAATCGAGTAGGCAAGTGCTTCCACCCCTGTCCCAGAGAGATGTACCCCATCCCTTGCATACATATCATGTTTGCCATAAAAGTTGTCCCAGTTGTCAATGAATGGGACTGCAAGTTCCTTGCAGTATCTGTCTAGCCAGCAATTTACACCAATTGCCCTAGACAACCATTCATTTCCCACTCTCCTTCTAGGCAATATGCTACATATAATTGGGACCCCTCCCTTAGACTTGATTAGCTCTATAGCTGACCTGTACTTATCCAGCAGCTCTTCTCTCCTACCCTTCCCAATATCATTTCCACCAGCACTGAGACAGATAATGGGCTTGTTCCCATTACCTGACATGATATTATCCAACCTGTTGACTATGTCACCAACACCAGCTCCAGGGAAGCACACCCTCTCTCTCACCTCCCTATTCCTATTACAGAAAGCACGGACCATATATCTTACCTGTGAGTCACCTACCACAAGAATTCTCTTACCTCTATTAGCAGGGAAAGTAGTACCTTTACCTTCACTGCCCACTGGAGTACACTCATCCTGAATAACAGAGAAGCTATTTCCTACCTTCAAATCTTCTCTTAACTTTCCTTATTTTGATGCTGCTCCCATTACTGGGTACCACTCGCCACTCGCTAACCACTGAAGTACACTCGTCCTGGAGAACAGAGAATCGATTTCCTACCTTCACATCTTCTCTGTTAACCTTCTTTATCTTCCTTCTTCCTGAATTGTGAACCACTTGCCACTTAAAGCGGCTGCCACTCTCACTGTAGGTAACCATTTCCTCCTTACCAGCTCCAACCATCTCACACTCACTCCCACACCCATCTAGGCGAAGCTTCAGCCTCCTATTTTCCTCCTGAAGAAGTAGCACCTCCTTCTTCAACACTTCAACCTGAGATTCTAAAACACTGCAGTGAGCCATGTGCTCGGTATCACCCCACGCTAATTCCCAGACAGCTTAGGACAGGTATGACCACACGTGACCACTGACCTCAGCCTCAGACTCTGATAAGTTTAAAACATACTATATCAATAAAGGAGTAACTCCAAACAGTTGTCAACTAGTAAGTGTATCTCATGACTTCGTGCAAAAATAACTAAGCAGGTTAAACCCAACTAAGAGCACCGGCCCAGATAACATCCCGTCTAAGTTCCTAAAAGATGGTGCCTCTGAACTGGCAATCCCCATTGTTCACATAATAAATTTGTCCATCACCACTAATACAGTGCCAGAGGGGTTCAAGGAGGCCAGAGTTACTTCTATCTTCAAGAAAAATAGTAGGTCTGATGTAAGCAACTATATGCCTGTTAGTATACTCAGTGTAATATCCAAAATTCTAGAGAGGGCGGTGTACTGTCAAGTAGTGAAGTATCTTAATGACAACAACATTCTTCATAGTTACCAATCAGGCTTTAGGGGATCTTACTCAACCGACACCTCCCTAATTAATCTGATGGATTACATGAGAACTGAAATGTCAGTAGGAACCTCATAGGAATGGTAACTTTAGACTTGCAAAAGGCCTTCGATACTGTCAACCACAATGTATTATGTAAGAAACTTCAAGCTATCGGCATAGGTTCCATAGACTGGTTTAAGTCCTATCTTAACAATAGGAAACAAATTGTCAAAATCAACAAAACAGAATCAGAACCACTGCCGATAGCATGTGGAGTTCCCAAGGAAGTATTCTGGGTCCCTTATTATTCCTGTGTTATGTAAATGACATGCCTGGAGTTTACCTGGAGAGAATTCCAGGGTCAACGCCCTGCGGCCGGTCTGTGACCAGGCCTCATGTTGGACCAGAGCCTGATCAACCAGGTTGTTACTGCTGGCCGCACACAGTAAAACATACGAACCACAGCCTGGCTGGTCAGGTACCGACTTTAGGTGCCTGTCCAGTGCCTGCTTGAAGACAGCCAGGGGTTTGTTGGTAATCCCCCTGATGTATGCTGGGAGGCAGTTGAACAATCTTGGGCCCCTGACACTTATTGTGTTGTCCCTCAACGTGCTAGTGGCACCCCTGCTCTTCATTGGGGGATGTTACATCGCCTGCCGAGTCTTTTGCTTTCGTAGGGAGTGATGTTCGTGTACAAGTTTGGTACTAATCCTCGAGAATTTTCCATGTGTATATAATAATGTATCTCTCCCGCCTGCGTTCTAGAGAGTACAGGTTTAGGAACTTCAAGCGTTCCCAGTAATTGAGGTGGTTTATCGCAGTTATGCGTGCCGTGAAGGTTCTCTGCACATTTTCAAGGTCAGCAATTTCACCTGCCTTGAAAGGTGCAGTTAGTGTGCAGCAATATTCCAGCCTAGATAGAACAAGCGATCTGTAAAGTGTCAACATGGGCTTGGCATCCTTGGTTTTGAAGGTTTCTCATTATCTATCCTGTCATTTTTCTAGCAGATGTAATTGCTACGGTGTTATGGTCCTTGAAGGTGAGATCCTCTGACATGATCACTCCCAGGTCTTTGACATTAGTTTTTGCTTCTATTGTTTGGTTGGAATTAGTTTTGTACTCCGATGAGATTTTAATTTCTTCACGTTTTCCGTATCTGAGTAATTGAAATTTCTCATCATTGAACTTCATATTGTTTTCTGCAGCCCATTTAAAGATTTGGTTTATGTCTGGTTGGAGTCTTGCAGTGTGTTCAACGGTGGACACTGTCATACAGATTCGGGTGTCATCTGCAAGGAAGACACGGCACTGTGGCTTATATCCCTGTCTATGTCCAAATGAGGA
>WNWK01049394.1:0-13222 GCA_009830355.1 Cherax destructor
GGTTCGGGGGGCAGTAAAAACCCCGGCCCCCCCTTACTGGCCGCACTGGGTCACTCTCCTGCGCCATGCTTTATCATACCTCTAAAAATATTATAAAACCCATCCACTTTGTGTGTGTGTGTGTGTGTGGGTGTGTGTGTGTGTGTGTGTGTGGGTGAACTTTTGTGGAAATTTTGCCCTTGGTTTTTTCCTTCCTGTAAAAATCAAATTTGTGAGGATCACTGCCCGGCCCCTCTCAAACCGGCCACAATGCGATCGCCGGGTTTGGGGGCAATCTGTTGGTGTTAGCAGCGATTCAGTTCACGTATGTCCCCCCGATGATCAGAAACTGGCTTCAGCTCCCTCTGGAAGGGGGGGACAGATCAACTGATTTTTGCTAACATTTGCTGAAAGAATTCTCTTTTGCACGTCTGCTTTTCATTTAGTTTTTAAAACAAATGTTTCAATATGTTTTTTTGGTTTGTTTAGGTTCGCTCTGGTTACATTAAATATCTTGTGTACAGATTGAGCCGCTCTCTCCATTTCTTTGATAAATCATGATGCGTGTGTTTTCTTGAGCTGCAGGAATAAATACAGTGTGATGGATTTTTTGGGTTTAAAAAATTCAAGATTTGACGGGTGTAGGTGACAGGAGGAAAAAAGAGTAGCAGACTGGAATTTTGGGGTGCTTTTTTAGCGTGGGTGTTGTTCTAGATACAGAAAAATATGTGGGTGGCGGGTGTTGTTGTGCAGGGGAAAAAAGTGGGTGGCGGGGGTTGTTGCTGCGAGTTTTAGGTGGCGGGTGTTTTTTATATACAAAAAATGTGTGGGGGGGGTGTCTTTGCTTAAGAATATGTGTGGGTGGCGGGTGTCTTTTTATATACAAAAAATTTGTGGGTGGTGGGTGTTGTTCTAGATACAGAGAAATATGTGGGGGCGGGGGTCTTTGCTTAACGGGGAAAATGTGTGGGTGGTGGGTGTTGTTGCTAGATACAGAGGATCGTGTGGGTGGTGGGTGTTGTTTAGATACAGAGGATACGTGTGGGTGGTGGGTGTTGTTGTAGATACAGAGGATACGTGTGGGTGGGGGTGTTGTTGTAGATCGAGGATCGTGTGGGGGTGGGGGTTGTTGCTAGATACAGAGGATACGTGTGGGGGGGGGTTTTTTGCAGATACAGGGATACGTGTGGGTGGTGGGTGTGTTGCAACAGAGGATACGTGTGGGTGGTGGGGTTGTTGCTGAAAAGGATACGTGTGGGCGGCGGGGGTTTTAGATACGAGGATACGTGTGGGTGGCGGGTGTTTTTTGCTAGATACAGAGGATGTGGGTGGTGGGTTTTTGCTAGATACAGAGTAGTGGGGGTGTTGTTGCGTCAGAGGTCGTGTGGGCGGCGGGTGTTGTTGCTAGATACAGAGGATACATGTGGGTGGTGGGGTTTTGCTAAACAGAGGAATGGGGTGGTGGGTGTTGTTGCTAGATACAGAGGATACGGGGGAGGGGGGGTTTTTTGCTAAACAGAGGATACGTGTGGGCGGGGGTGTTGTTGGCAAGGATCGTTGGGCGGCGGGGGTTGTTGCAGATAAAAAGGGGTCGGGGCGGCGGGTGTTGTTGTAGATACAAGGATACGGGGGGGCGGGTGTTGTTGCGATACAGAGGATACGTGTGGGTGGCGGGTTTGGCAGATCAGAGGATACGTGTGGGGGGGGTGTTGTTTGATAAAGGTACGTGTGGGTGGGGGGTTTTTTTGCTAGATCGAGGATGTTGGGGGCGGGGGTTGTTGCTAGATACAGAGGATACATGTGGGTGGGGGGGTTTTTTGCTAGATACAGGGTACGTGTGGGGGGTGGGTGTTGTTGCTAGTCAGAGGATACGTGTGGGTGGGGGGGTTTTTTGCTGATACAGAGGATAGTGTGGGTGGTGGGTGTTGTTGCTAGATACAGAGGATACGTGTGGGGGTGGGTGTTGTTCTAGATACAGAGGATACGTGTGGGGGGGGTGTTGTTGGTAAGGGTACATGTGGGGGGGGTTTTTGTAGATACAGGGGTTTTGGGGGGGTGGTGGGTGTTGTTGCGATACAGAGGATACGTGTGGGAGGCGGGTGTTGTTGCTAGATACAGGGTACGTGTGGGTGGTGGGTGTTGTTGCTAGATACAGGGTACGGGGGGTGGCGGGTGTTGTTCTGATACAGAGGATACTTGGTGGGGGGGTTTTTTTGGTAGTACAGAGGATACGTGTGGGGGTGGGGGTTGTTGCAGATACAGGGTACGTGGGGGGGGCGGGTGTTGTTGCTAGATACAGAGGATCGGGGGTGGTGGGTGTTGTTGCTAGATACGGGGGTACGGGGGGGGGGGTTTGGGGCTAGATACAGGGATACGTGTGGGTGGGGTGTTGTTGCTAGATACAGAGGATACGTGTGGGGGGGGTTTTTTTTAGATCGAGTATACGGGGGGGTGGGGGTGTTGTTGCTAGATACAGAGGATACGTGTGGGTGGTGGGTGTTGTTGCTAGATACAGGGATACGTGTGAACGGCGGCCTTGAAACAGTCAATGAAATAACTTCCATGATCGGCTCAAATTTTCTACTTAAACAGCGTTTTCTAGTCACTCAAGATGCTGTTATGGCTTCTAGGAACTCTTAACAATTGCATGCGTGCTGTTGGAACTTTAAAATTAAAGTTTTTTAGAATTTAAAAAACTTTTTAAGTATGTTGTTTAAAACTTTAAACAATTGAATTTTTTCTTTAAATCCTAAAGTTCGTCATTTGAACTTAAAATAAATGAAAGTTGGTTTCTGGAACAAAACCACTAAAAACATAGTTAGAACCTTTAAACAACTCAAAAACTATTCTTAGACTTTAACAGAGAAAGTTCCTTGTTGGATTTTTTAAAAATGAAAGTTCCTTGGACTCCTTAAACTGGAAGAGTGTGACTGGAAATTTTTATCTGCAGGGGTCGTGCTGGAAGGCCTCCCCCGGGGGAAACCCCAAAAAAAAACTAGGACCCTTCAACTCATGGCAGTTCCATTATTAAGGCTTCAGAAAAAGTAAAAAAAAAAAGAAGGAATTATTTTTTTTTTTTTCCTGAAAAAAAAAATTCTTGAAAAAGCTGACCTTTTTTTTATATTGCATTATTATCTCTCTTTCTTTCTCTTTCGGCCCAAAAAATTTGAAAAATAGACGATATCTGAAGAAAAACATGTTAGCTATGTAAGCAAAGGTTTGGGAGAATCTCTAAGACTTTGTATCATCAGAAAAAAAAACCCAACAAAAAAAGTAAATTCCATATGAATGAATGTTTCCCCAATTAAGTTCAGGTCAGGGGAGAAACAAAAACTAACAGGTGAGAACTAAGAATGTGAACAATGAATCGAGAACTGGATGCCTACGAATGTAGGATTTTTGAGACTGCCATCACACAGGAACGGGGTTACAAAAGATTGTTCTTGACCCCCAACACTTGTTTCACCACCTCATCTTTGTACATGTACACATTGTGTTACAATGTACTTTAAATTTTTTAAAACCGAAGCAATAAAGGACTACTTTTGGTTTGTGTTTCAAATTTTCTCATTAAAAAAGGCTATGGACACCAAGATCACCTTTTTTCTCCATCTTTTTCTTTTTTAAATTTTTTTTCAAAGAATATTTTGTTGCAATCGTTCTCGACCCCAGCCACTAAGGTCAATCTCGTTATACAGTAGATAGTACGTCTTAAACAACACGTGTTCTTAACATGATTCGTTGTTCACATTTGTGAAATCAAAAAACCCAAAACTTCTTTTTGGGTAATTTTTCTTTCGGAAGATCGTGTCTTCTTGCAAGACTCGGAATTCCCCACGTGACCTCTGTGAAGAAGACAACATCTGAATTACTCTGGTCGGGGGCCAAATGCACTATGAGATAAATAAAAGTCAAAGATTCCTTATATATAAAGGGTTTTAAAAAGGATCCCTAACTTCATGAGGAAAATTTGGGAAAAGTTTAAATTATTTGATTAGCTGGCTGGCCTAGGTCGGACTGCGTGCTGCTAGCCCAAAATGCCTGACTAGTAGGCCAGTAACAGGATGGCTGATCCGTGTGGGGGCCCAAAAGGGGACACGCCCTTTGGGAAACCCAAAAAAAGGAAGATATTGCTATATTTTCACGTAACCCCAAAAAAATAACCCCGTTCCGCGGAGGTGTGGTCCGCCAGGGCCCCTTTTCCCCCGGTCTTGATCGACCAGGTTGTTCTTCCAACTGCACGCACCCCAACATATCCCACAGCCCCGGTGATCAGGTATTGACTTAAAAAATTTATCACGTTCCCTCTTGCAGACAGTAAGAGGTCTGTTGAAAATTTCCCCCCGTGCATTCGGGGTTTTAAAAAAAGAACTACTGCATTGTTTTTCAAATCCTTGAAAATCAAGGGCGGGAAAAAAAAAAACTATAAATGTACATGGAAGACCATGGAGACCATGGAAGGGCATGTCCCAAACCTATCAAGCTCATCAAATTAATATCCAAAAAGTACGGTTAAACTGCACAAACACTAGGCTGGACGCCCCAAAAATGATGCTGTGGGGGTTTCCTAATTTTGTTTTAAAAATAATACTATTTTAAACAAATAAATCATGATATTACTGAAACATACTGCGAAGTATGAGAACTATTAATTAACCCCTAACCAGTGCTGGGAGAGGCTAAACAAAAGTTTTGGGGAAAATTTCCCAAAACAAAACTGGGATGCAGGGGCCAATTTTTTAAACCACAAATCCTTTCCTGTGACATCCAAAAACCCTTTCCCCGGGTTTTTTTAATTTTCTGGTAAACCAGGTTTTCTTGGTCCCCCGGGCCCAGGCCAGAGTCATCACAACTCGTCTGACCCCGGCACCTGAAGGGGAACTGGCCCCAAAGTTTAAAAAGATCAATATTCCCCCAATATTTGTAATTTTGGCTGGTAGTGGGGTGAAAAAGTCTAGGGCCATGGATTTTACTACAATCTTTTTTTTGGCTTACGGAACCCCTGTTTTCCACTGAGTTTATTCTTTCACTCCAGTAAGTTGTTTGGGGTTTTACAAATCGCTTATGCTCTATGAGAGAGAAAAATTAAAATTTTGTAAATTTATTAAAAATATTTATCTTAGTGAGCCTTTAAATGATCACAAAAATTAATTTTCATGAATATGGCTCAAAATTCGCCCCAAATATTCAAAAATAAATTAAAAATTTTTTTTTTAAGGGGAAAATATTGACAGCATGAACATGCCCCTCCCCCCACCCCCCACTAATAAATTTTTTTTCCAAAAAAATAGTGGGTTTTTAAACCCCTTTTACTTTTTTGGTCCCATATATACGTCTTACGGCCATTGTTTTGGACATATCTATATGTCTAAATTCAAGACCTCAAATCAAGCAGGGGGAAAGCTGGTAGGCCCACATGGGGAGGGGGAAAAGGGTCTGTGTGGTCAGTGTGCGCAGTACAAAAAAAGGGGGGGCCTTTTTTTGCATTGGGGAAAAAACCCTTTCAGTAGTCCATGTTCAGCATGCCTAGTGGAAAAAAATCCCCCGACCCCCAAATCTGGGACTCTTCTCTTCCCCAGTGATAGCTCTAACACAGAAAAGAAGTGTCTCTGAAGATGAATTTCAGGTTTTTTGGGGGGTTTTGACCGAAAGCAATCCCCCGGATACCGGGGAAGGAAAAAAAGGAAAAAAGAAAAAAGGGAAAAAAAGGAAGAGATGAGAGGAAGGAAGGAAGGAAAAAAAGGAAAGAGAGGAAGGAAGGAAAAGAAAAGATAAAAAAAAGGAAAAAAAAAAAAGGGTTGAGGGAAGGGGTTAAGAAAAGGAAAAAGGGAAAAGGAAAAAGGAAAAGAAGAAAGGAAGGAAGGAGAGATAGAGGAAGGAAGGAAAAAAGAAGAAAAAAAGGAAAAAAAAGGAAAAATGAAGGAAGAAAGGGGGCGGGAAGGAAGAAGGGAAGGGAAGGAAAAGGGAAAAATGGGGAAGGAAAAAGGGAAAAATAAGGAAGGGGGAAAGGGAAAGGGAAAAGATGAGAGGAAGGAAGGAAATAAGTATGAAAGGGAGGAAGGAATGAAGGAAAAAGGGGGAAACTAGGAAGGAGGTTGGGGGGGAAAAAAAGCATGGGCCCTTTTTTTTGTTAAAGGTTGACAGCAGTGAAAGTGGTGAGTAATGGTATAATGTCATTTTGACAGCTGGCTTCCCCCGACCCCAAAATTTTGTTTTCCCCACACACACACACACAGCCCAACTGTAAAGGGAAAATTGATGGAAAGTGCCCCCGAAAAAAATATATGTGTATATATATTTTTAGAACAATAGAAAAAAAAAAAATTTCCATTTTGGGGTTTTTGTAAACAAGTTCTGTAAACAATATAATGAAAATTGTTTGTAGCCCTGACTGTCTGCGGGGAAAACCCTCTTTTCCAGCTGAAGTTCTTTTTTCGCGCCATGCTAGTTCCCATAGTTTCCCCAGGGGGAAAAATTAAAAAGGCACCCCGGGGAGTCCCCCCTCCCTCTGCCTCTTCCTCACTTCCCCCAAATTTCCCCAAAAAAGGCCCAAAACTCCCTCCCCCCCAAAGGGAAAAGGCCCCAAAAAAAGGCCATAGCCACAGACACACCCCCTTGGAACCCACACATACAAAAAAGAAGGGGCCCCCAAGCCTTATTTTAAAACCAAAATCTAAAAAACCCTTCTTTTGTTAAAAAGGGGTGACAGCGTTTCCTGAACAGTTGTTTTGTCCGAGAGGGGAGGAAGGGGAAAATTTTTGTCTTCATTTTATCAGCCTAAAAAAAAGAAGCATCCGCCCCCTCAAACTTGGATTATCCTGATGTCGTGTCTGCAAATCTCAGCATCCAGACACAGGTAAAAAAAGGCAGGCCCCGGCCCAAAAATTTTTTGTCTAAATTCTCCAAAAAAGGCATCGTGACTCTCCCCGGCGCCCCCCCCTTTTTTCTCAGTCATTTTACCCGCCAGCATGTTCTGCTGTTTTTTCAGCTCAGCAAACCCCTTTCCCCAACCTTTAAAAGAGGTGAGTCAGTGGTGATTTCAGCGTCTAGTGTGTCTCCCTGGGTGAATGGGTAGGTTGAAATGGCGCGCGGCCCTGTCTCCCCATACACACCCGCCTAGTGTCGCCACACACTCCACTCACTGCCCCCCCTCTTTTGCTGTTTTCGGGGGAATTTCCTTGTGAATTCTTGCCAGAGTTGTGTTTCCGAGTCCCGGGGGCCAAAAAAACCCACGTGTCCCCAAGCCCGTGATGGGGCATCCCTGGGGATCCCAAGCAAGGGGGAATCCCCCAACCCCCGGGGAACCCCCAAGCCCCGTGGACCCCCCAACCCCCGGGGGCCCCCAAGCCCCGTGAGATCCCAAAAACCCCCCGTGGATCCCAAAACCCACATGGATCCCAAAAACCACGGGGGGAACAAAGCCATGGGGGGCCCCAGATCCCAAGCCCTTTTTGGTCTACGCCTGCATCAACCCATGATGCCCCCGAGTGTTCTATTTCCCCAATGATCATTTTATTTTCATTATTTTGCCCCAGAAGTTTGAGAGAAGATATAAGTGATTTTATTAATTCCTCTGTCAGTGTTCTCACATGTTCTGAATATTGCTTAGTGATGTTTTTTTACAGAAAAGCATCTGAAGCTATTTTAAAACCCCATGTGGGGTATGTGCAGTTTCTCGTTTTCCCATGTAGCCCCCTGTGTTATTTCCCCCCGGGGTGCCCCGCCCCAGCCTTGGGGAAAATTTGGGAATCGGCATCATTTTGGCATTGGGCCCTTTCAAAAGCCTTTTGGTTTCGAATCCTTTGCTGAATGTCCCCCCCCATTTCTCCCTTTTGCCACTTCACCCCAAAAAACCCTCAGCCCCGTTATTTCAGATGACCAGTCGGGGGGGCTTACACTGCCCTCTGTTTCTTCTACTGTTGAGAGATGTCACTCGCCAAGCCGCAGTTAAGCCTGTTGGCGGCGACTGTCAGCCTCGTGTCCCCGCTTCAGTGAGCAGCCTGCAAAAAAGATGATGTCACTTTGACTGCTACCCCCCTCACGAAAAAAAGGTGTAGGGGTGTTATGATCCCCAGATGTTTTCCCCCCTTTTCCCCCGCCCCGACTCACTCCATACTCCAGCAGCTCCGGGGCCCCCGACAGTACCAGTCGAGGAATGTCCTTCTGGTCTCTTGCCAGTTCTGTCCTGTTGGACTACTTTCGACGCCTCACTCGAGGCACCAAATTTCCCGCGGTTAGTGGCCCCGGCGACTACTCGTGTCTGCCCCTTCCCCCCCCCCGAGGCGACTTTTACCCCTTTTAAACACCCCCCAGCAGCTATGTCTCCCATGTTGCAGTATGTATCCAGGGGGGGGAAAGGGTGAGTGCTGCATCGGGCCCTGCCTTGGGCCCCCGGGTTTTTCCTTTTTTTTTTTCCCCCTCTGGAGGAAGTTTTTTTTTTTCCATATGTTTATGTATATACTATGTATTTTCTTACATGTTCTTTTTACCTGTTCTTGCGAGAGGGCCGAGTTTTTTACTGCCATTCATGGTCGGGACAACCATGGGTGCCTGACCGGGTGTAGACACCCTGACTGTCTTTTATAGACAGCCCATGCTGTCTGCCAGCTGGTTCATAATTGGGGGCCCTGCTAGTTCCCATAGTTTCTGCCAGAGGGGGAAACCTGTAGGCATACCCATGTGAGTCTGCCCCCCCCCTGCCTCTCCCTCACTTGGGGCCCAGACTTCTCTCAAAAAAAGGCCTAACTCCTCTCCCTCGCAAAAGGATGGCCCACCCCCGGGGCCGGGGCCAAAAGGGAAAAACTTGTGTACCCCCCCCTTTATACAAATAAAGTAAAAGCCTCCAAGCCTTATCATTACAACCACGCCTCCAAAACTCCAAATACTCATCGTTATATGTTTTGTAGTTATTGTGTTTTATAACGAGTGTATATATGTACCGGGCCCCCTTTGGTCTCACAGGCCACAAAAATTACTTGGAAAAAAAAAAAATGGAAAAAAAAAGGGGAAACCTTGAATGGGGTAAATATAAGTGTACCGGTGAGCGGCATGTGCCGTTGTTGCCATATTTTAGCTCATTTTTTTTCAACTTTGGCCCCCATTCCCCTAAATATTGACCCAAAAAAAAAAAATTTAGATAAAACAATCAAAAAAAATACAGCCCTCCTGGGTTTAAACAAATTTTTCCGTCAAAAGGGCATATCTGAAACCCGGAAACAAAGTTACCCCAAACAATTTTCCCCATAAAAAAAAAAGGGGGAAAAAAATTTAACCGTTCCAGACCCCCCAAAAAAAAAAAAACCCCTTTTTTAAAATTTTTTTACATTAAATAATGCAAAATTTTTAAGAAAATTAAAAAATACATGTAAATATAGTAAAAAACTTTCACTTACTTTTTATTGAAAAAATTTTAATAATGTGGAGGAGGGGGGAAAAGGGGGGGGTATCAGTATGTTCGGAAGGGAATCCCCTTCCATTAACCTGAGGGGGGTTCTTTTTTGGGGTTACTGGCCTTTTTTTTTTAATGCCACTGGGGACCAGGTTGAGTCACTGGACCCCTCTCAAACCCCAAAAACCCCTTAGGGAGCTCTGTGTCTGGCGATTTTTTTTAAACACCCCCGAAATGACCCCAAAAATTTGGGTCATTGACGGGTTCCACCACCCTTTAAACAACATTTATAGGTGATTTTTCACCCCTAAAACTCAGCCCCTGGCACAAAAATCCCAATTTTTAAAAAAAGGCCCTTTTCCATCTCTGTTCCACCTCCTCCTCTGAACCATTCCCCCGCCTGTGGTCTCTTGTTGCAGTTGCTGTTAAAATTTTTTAATTTTCCCCGGGGTTTAAAACTTTTCCCTTTTGGTTTTCCCCACCAACTGTTCCACATCCTCCCCCACCACCTCCAACCCCATGGACTTGCCCAGTTCCACAATTTCTTCCACAACAGGCCCCGGCCCCGGGTTTCCCCGAGGCTCAGCCCCAAACCTTCAAAAACCCCCCCTGGGGGACAATCTGACCCTTTTCTCCAGGCAGAGTTCAAAGTCCTGGTAGTCACTCCCTCCCAAACCTTACCTATAATGTTGGTTTACAATGCAGGGATATGGAAATAGGGGTTTTTCCAAAATTTTTAGGGTTATATTCTGCCCCAATTTTATCACATCAAAAAAACTTTTTTTTAAAATTGCCGGGTAAAGAGTTTTTAAAAAATTGGGGGAAAAACCTGCTGGTCCATGGGCTGGAGGAGAGGAGTGGTTTAGGGGCAGAACTTCACTTTGATGAATTTAAAGTCCTCCAATATTCTCTCCGAAGTTTGGAGGATGACAAGGGCATTGTCCATTATAAGGAGGGGGTTTTAATGGCAAATAAAATTTTTCCGGAGATATTTTCTTCCCCCCTGGGAAACTTTTAAAAACCATTGAACCATAAGAAAAACCCTTTTTTTACCCAAGCCTTTTTTTTTGGGCTTCCCTCCACACAAGGGGTTGACTTGGTACCCCCTCCCAAAAACTCGGGGGTTTTTTAAAAAACCAGTAAAAACTTCACTTTGCAATCACCACTGGCATTTTTCACAAAGCATCAAAAATTTGCCTGTCTTTCATGAAGCATGTTTTAACTTGCCTTTTCCTCCATTTTAAGAAGGGGGCCCGTTGGGCATTTTTTTAAAAAAAAGGGCTGTTTTTTCACAATTAAAACTTGTTGGGGGAGGAATTGTTCATCCTCTATGTACTCCTGGTTTCCCCCCTATTTTTTAAAACCCACTTTGTCACAACTTGGGGGGCCCCACCATGCCTCACAACACTATGTATGCCACTTCGATTCTTAAATTTTAAAAAAGCCTCTGCTGGCCTTTAAATTGCTCACTTCAGCCTTTTTTTGCAGTCATTTTCTTGAGATCATCAAAACAACTGCCTTGCTTTTTTCATATTTTCCCTGGAAACAGTATCTGCCCTAACTTTTTCGTTGATCCACAACAACAAATTTTCCCCCTCTTACAGCACTTGCGATCTCTGTTTGGTGATCACATATGCACCTTTCCAACAACAGCTTCCTTGATTTTAAGTGTATTTCTCTTGGCCACAATGGTAGCGTGGTAGGGGAAAGGCTTTACCATATAGCCTGGCCAGCTCAGTGATCGCACTCCACTTTTATATTTTTTCCCCTTATTTTCCTTTAGTTCTACTTTTTTTCTGACCCTCTTTACCACAGGCTTAGTACTAGGGCTTTCCCGGACCCATGGGGGTTTTTTTGCAGTTGCAAGCACCTAAAAACAGTGGAATAATGACAAATTATACCCCGGAAAAATGGATTTTGATCGCTCTCGCTTGTAAACAAATTAGCACACTGGCCTTCCCCGGAGTGCCCGCCCCAAACCCGGGGCCCCGGCGTCTGGGACAAATCAGGTAAACCGAAGCAATTCCCCCCCCAAACAGAGTCACTATTTTGATGTAAAAATGTTCCGCTAACCAATTTTTTGCTATCTGACGCCATCGTTAACCGGATTTAATCTTAACCTTTTGATAAGAAAAAAATAATTTTTTTTTTTCAATATTTTGCACAACAGGGGGGCACTCAGGATTGGGGCCTTTTTAAGTCAAAGGGGTTAAATTTAATGAAAGAGAGTCTTTTAAAGGGAAACCTTAACAACCTCACTAATAACACTAAAACCCCTTCAAAAAACAAGGGGACCCATTTCTTTTCCCCCCTTTTAAGACATTTAAAACTTCTTTTCCCCGATCGGGGTAAAATTGGGCCCCCCCAAAAACGAGCTAAAAAGGGGGGAAAAACCCCCAACAGTCAGGCCGTCAGCTGATACCTCGGGTGAGCCACGCCTATATGCTGGTTTTTTCCCGACTGACCTCGACAAATCTGTTCGAACAAATATATTACTTAAATATATATATAAAATAAAAAAATTTTCCCAAAAAATAAACCCCGAAATTTGTAGCAGAACCGCGTGAAATAGTTTTCAATTTGGGCCCCAAAATCCCCAACCCACTTTGACGTCGAAAGTTAAGGGTAAATCGAGGTAAAAAGGGGCCCCCAGTTTTTTGGCTAAAAAATTATTTTATCTACAAAGTTTGGGCCCCATTTGGGGTGACTTCCCCGGAGGAAGCAGGGTAAAAAAATTGTCAGGTGAGCGCCGATTATCTATGTGGAACCGGTTAATGGGGGAGAAGGCACCATTTATAACTATAGTAAGATTTAACCAGGCTCTATATTATAAGAATTCCCCCCCTTTCCCCAACAGTATCTCGACCTTCTTCCATCCATGATGTCTCAAAAGTTTGGGAGGAGGGAATGTCCCCGTGATCACTGAGGCACTTTAGCAAGCGTGGGCTTGAGGGGGGGGCCCCCCTCCCCCATCTGCCCTTTACCGCCCCCCCTCTCCCCCTCCCTCACCCTTTTGGCCATCCCATTTTGACGTTCCCCCCTCTCTCACGCCCGCCGTAAAGCCTCTCCGCCCAACCGTCTCTCCGCCCACCCCCTCTTTCAAGCTTACTGTTGTGTCCCCCCGCGAGAGAGAGGGGCCCCACAGGGGGGGGATGAAGCATATACCCCAAGGGGAAAAAAGGGGCCCCCAGGCGGAATGGGCCAGTGATTGAACGGTTACCAAACGGTGAAAACAAAGGGAAAAGGAACTACTGAGTAAACACATAATGAGAACACAAAACACATAATGAGAACACAAAACACATAATGAGAACCAAAAACATAATGAGAACACAAAACATTGAGAACACAAAACACAGGAACACAAAACACAAATGGAGAACACAAAAAATAATGAGAACACAAAAACAAAAGAGAACACTGAGAGGGATCTCGTCCAAAATTTTAAAGGGATTTACACCTTTGAGTAAAAGGGAATGGGGGAAAAACTGAGCTTTGTGGGAGGAATAGCTCAAGTAGTGGCTCTCCCCAGTCGTAGTGTTAAACTAGTAAAAAACCCCGCACAACCACAAATAGCATAACATTCTCTCGTTTTTTTTAAAAAAAAAATTTAACCATACCACGGGTGAGGGGTTTGAAAACCCCGGTTTTTTTTTTAATCTGTCATTTCAATTTCGTGAGTCCCAAAAACTTAAACCAGGCAATAAAACAGAGTTTATATGTGGCGTCTAATGGAATATTTACTGCACTCACAGAGACCAACATGAAAAAAAACAGTGATAACCAAACAAAAGTCCTTTACAGTCTATCTTAAATACTAGTTTAGTAAATGACCCCAAATTTTAAAAAATTAAA
>WNWK01049395.1:0-13222 GCA_009830355.1 Cherax destructor
TATTTATGTTTAAACTATTTTACAGACCCACAAAATGCAAAAATATTTCTAAAATTATGGTTGACTTTATCCAAAGGTTATACATTATTAAGTTTAAGTCCTACTTCCTGAAATTATGGCACACTTCTCCATATCTATATTTAGTATACGTATTTTTCATGTCATAGAACAATCATAACACCCCGAAACCAAAAACCTAGGTTCACACTGCTAGGGATCCACAGGGACACCGCTAAAAAAAAGGGAAAAAAAACAAGAAATGAAAAAAACATTATAACTGGAGAATTACTGCCAGACAATCAGGGTTTTTCAGTTCATATGACAAATTAATTAACAGACTAGGCTATTGGACCGGACATGTGAAACTCGCCAAACAAAAAAGTGATCAAGTTCTATGCCAAACGAGCCCACAGTCACGCCTAAAAAAACCATGTTAAAAAGGGGGCACCATCACAAAAAAGGGGGGGCCCCAAAAAATGGCGTTATATTTTTTACCTAAATTACAACAAGCCCCCTTTTATAACATAATGAGTGAACTTTGTAAAACTACCCGAGAAGTGCCAAAGTAACATAAACGTGCTAAGTATCAAATTTTTTTTTTCCCCATCTTTTTTGGGATACGTGTCAGAAATTTTTAAAAAAGATTAAAAATTTTATGAACCACAAAAACTTTAAAAAGGAACACTACCCAAGAGTAGTGAAAAAAAGAAAAAATTGTATTAAAATTTTAAAAGGAAGATCAAAACCCCCCCCGTCTCACAGCAAAATTTTAGAAAAAAAAACGGGTTCCCCCAAAAACGGGGTCACCCCAAAAAGCCCCCTAAAAAAAAGGTGGATCTACCAGGCCGGCACCTACATTCAATCCAAGGCCCCTAGTCCCCCAGGGGTGAAAAAAAAAAAAAAGTCCGGGAAAAAGCAAAACACATCAGGGAATGCCCCAAAAAGGGGGGGTCACCCAGCCCTCATTCCCCAAAAAACTTTAGGTCCAACAGCCCTGTACCAAAAAAAACACAGGTGAGGCGCCCCCCCCCAAAACCCCCCAAAAAAAGAAAAAACCCCTTACCTAGACATGGCAGGGGGAGGGATCCCCAAAAACACACAATAGGGAATTCTGATCCCTAACCCGTTCAACCTCCCCTTTTCCCCTTTTTTTGGGGTCCAAGGTTCCATCTACTGTCTACCGCAAATCACGAAAACAAGAACAGATAAGTTCAACACTACATCTTGTACATTAAACATAGACAAGGCATCAGCAGCCACATTCCCCCCCTTTCCACGTAATGAATCACCAGTTTAAAGGGGGTTTTGGGAAAAAACAAGGCCACCTATAGAGTTCTTTTTTGGGTTCCTCATTAGGGGAAGGAAACGAAAAGGATTAGGGGCCCCCTTATAAACATTTTATGGGACAGATGCTGAAAATACACTTCAAACCCAACCCAAATTAAAAAGCAAGAGCCCCATTGGCATTTTTTTTGATTTTTTTTGTTTTGAAAACCTAAAAATAACTGTCCTGCTACCTTTTGTAGTAAGACAGCCCCAACACCATATCACTCACTATTTTAGGGCAAATGGTAATTCAAAACAAGGACCAGTAGCGGGAGGAGCACTAGTAAGCAGAGGGCTTTAATTTAAATGCCCTTGACACTTCATGTCCCAAAAATTTTTGCTTGGGGTTTTTATTTGGTCTGTGAGTGGGGAGACCCCCTTTTTGACAGTTTGGGGACAGAACTTCCAAAATGTTACCATGCCAACAAAACGCAAACCTCCTTTGGGTTTTTTACAGGATAATTGTCTATAGCCTCCACCTTGGAAATTCACTAAATTTTCCCTCCAAAAACATGTCCTAGAAAGGTTACCTGGGATTCCCCAAAAAAAACCACCAAAAGGGGTGAGCACCCAGCCTAGAAAAAAACCTGGCCTAAATGCTCTGCCCAAAACCTAAAAAAAAAAGGTCATCAATATAAAACTGCACCCCATCTAGGCCAATTTAACCCCTGCATCCCGGGGGGAAAAAAGGGGGGTGCTTCAACCCCCAAAAGGGAGAACCACTAAAAAAGCCCATTTTTACAAAAGCAAAATGTCACTGGCACGTGGGGTTAAAGGTACCGGGAATATCCCCTTCCCGATCTAGTTTTCTGACATATTTAGCACCCCCCCCAGCATCAATGACATCATCCATCCTAGGAAAGGGAAAAAAATTTACCCCTTTTTTTAAAAATTAAAACCCCTTTGGGGGGGGCAAAATGCACATCCCCTGGTGTCATCTGGGTTTTGGAACCATTAAGAGGGGGGTGCCCACTCACTCCCTGAATTTTTAAATTATTGTAAACAAAAATTTACCTTCCTCCATCCCCCCCTCTTTTGTGGGTTCATTCAGTAAGGGACCTGCCGTTGGCCAGTTTCCCCCTACATCTTTTCAGGGGGTTTTTTTAAAGGTTTACTTGAGGAAAACCCCAAAAAAACCTAAAAAAAGGGGAGAAGCTGAACCATCTGGGGAATCCTCTCGTTACTACATTTGTGTAGAGCCCTTTTAAAAACCCCTTTACCAAGATGTACATCTGTGGTTTCCGCAAATCAGTGCCCCAAATTTGGGCCCCATAATTTAAAACCCACACCTCGTTGGGCTTCCCCCCCCGGGTTTTTTGGGGTTCTGTTTTTTTATCAGTGGGCTTTTCCCCCCCCTTTTAAGGGGCCCCCCACTTTTTTTAAAACCCGGGGCCCTTTTCCCAAAGCTAACCCCCCTTTTCCCCCTTCAAAGGGGGCACGTCTTTGCGGTCAAACAGCCCTTTTATCTTTGGGTTTCTTTTGGGAGGTTTTCAACCCAGACACTTATTTAGCCAAACTCCAAAGTAAGAAAAACCCCCCAGGGGGGAGCCCCCAACCCCACCAAGCCAGTTTTCCCCAAAAAGTCAGTGGTCCCCTTTTCTTGGGAATAGATCGGTTCGAAGGACCATAGCAACGGCCCGAGTGCTGTCCCCACGGCAAAAAAAAGGGGAAAGGGATACCCTCCCCCCCAGTCCTTCTTACTGGGTAATAAGCACGAAGCATAGTTTTAAAAACTGGTGAAACCACCCCACTACCCTTGACTTTCGGGGATATGCGGGGAGGGGCCCTTTTAATATTTCCCCCAAAACTTAGAAAATGTTTAGACGTTTTTGGCCCCCATCTGTTTGAATTTCCTTGGGGACCCCTTTTTTTGGGAAAAAAAAAATCCCAATTCTAAAAACCCATGCGTGCAGAAATTTTAAAAGTGGAATGGCCTCGGGAAACCTGGTAGAAAAAAAAAATAAGTACGGGTTTCCCCCTTTTTGGCCCCCTTTGGGTAATGGCCCCAAAAGTCCACCACCAGCCGTGAAAGGTTCCCCAACGCTTGATGGGGGGGAAGAGGGGCAGGTTTAATTACCTGATTGGGTTTTTCCCTACCCTTTTGGGGAAAACCCGGGAGCATGTTTTCCATACTTCCCCACTGATTCCCATCCCGGGGGCCCAAAAAATTTTTGGAAATCTTCCCCAGGGTTTTTTTTAACACCAAATGTCCTCCCATGGGGACTTCAGGGGCCAAACACAAAAATTGATACCTGAACGGTCCCCCACCACTTGGTGAGTCCCCCCCTTTAACCATCATTTGATTTTTTCATCCGAAAAGGGGTTTTCATCAAAAAAATTCTGCAAAAAAAAAATTTAATTAGTTGAGGGGCCCCTTTTTCCCCGGAAAAGCAGATGACTGAATAGTTTTTGGTACCCACCCCCCGGGGCATCGATCAGCTGTTTTCATCGGGTCGCCCCCCCATACCAGCCCCCAAAACCTTCCAAAAATTTTCCCCACCTGGGTTGGTTTCACACCCTTGAGTCCCCTGCGGGTTTGGGGCTCGAGGAATGGGTTTTCCCCAAACCCAAATCTTTCCAGTACCAGACTGGTCAAGGAGCGACACTGATTTTTTTTTTTTTCCTTTTTTCCCAGTTACTCAAAAACGGGGAAAAAGCTCAGGCAAGGTCCCCCGTTTTTTTCCCCCACCCTGGGAAGCCCGGGGCCCTTTCCCAAAACCCAGGGGGTTTCCCCATTTTAAGAAAGCCCCATCACAATTGCCTAACAAAAAGGCCCCAAAACCTTAAAAAAGGGATATCCTCGGGTTCCCCACCGTTAACTAACCACACTGGTATGGATGTGGCATCAGACACTGGAAAAACACCCTTTCAAAAAAGGGGTATTTCCACAAGAGTCCCCCCAAAAAAATAAACCTTTACCCTACCTTTATTTTGGTGAAAAGGCCCGGTGGACTTACTTGAAAAAACCCATCCGAGGGTCCAAAAAAACTGGGTTACCTGAAAACCCTGAGGTGACACTTTTTTAAAAAGCTACCGGGGGGTAGCTGGAGAACCCGAGAAACCCCCTTCACTTTTCCCGGGGTTTTACGCATCTTCTTGCAATAGGGCTGAATTTTTGTTTAACAATAATTTGTAAATGGGAAAAGGCCCCCCGCCCATTTGACCTAGGTTTGGGGATCTTGATGCTGAAGACCGGGCTGTCCTACCTGTTCCCTGGGTCCCGGGCCAGTGGCTCTGGGCTTAAAAATTTTCCCGGGGGGTACTGGAAAATTAGGCTTATTAAAAACCCCGGCGGTTATTTGGCTGGAAAAAAGGTGGCTTAAACTTGAAATTTTTATTCCTACTGGAAAAAACTTTTTCCAGATTTTTTGTTGGGGGATAATTTCTACCAAATTTTTTTTGAAAAAACTATCACCCATTCTAAAACATACTTAAAATCATCCAGATCCTTCTCCCCAAGATATTCCTTAATCAGGGGGGAAAATTTCTCAAAAGATCCCTAGCAAGGTTAAGATATTCCCTCATAACCGTTATCACCCCCTTTTAACGCCCCCCCTGGGGTTAAAAGTGACATCTTCTCCGTACCAAATTTTACCAAAAAGCCTTTCCCTTTTTAAATTTTAAACCCCCCTAAACTTCTGCCGATATCTTTTTTGGGAACATCTGATAAGCCAGTAAAAAAACCCCCCTTCAGTTTCTTTTAATCAGAAAAATTTTTCCATCAGAGAACTAACGTTTTAAACCCTTTTTCCCAAATAGTTGGGGCCGTTAATGTAGCCCCTTCCTTTTTTCCCGGGGCCAACCCTTGGGGTTTTGGGGGGGACTTTCAAATAACAGAAAAAAAAAAGGGCTTCTTTTTTAGGAACTTGGGCACAAATTGTATGGCTTTTTCCAAAAGAAAAAAAATTTTCCCACGGGTTTTTGGCTGCTTCAAATTTTAAGTTTTCTGTTCCCGGATCTTTGTATGTTTTAACCAACAGGTCTTTTTTTTTCCTCAATTTTGGCTAATCTCAACTTAAAATTCTACTTTCCCTTTTCCTGGTTCCCAACAGTGGAACCCCCCCCCAGGGTTTTTCCATCACCCCCCTCATCCCGGGAATGTACCACCCGAGACATTTTGGGAAATAGTCCCCAAAACTTGCTATCTACCCCAAACTTATATAAAAAAAAAAAATCACACAGTAAAGCACCAACACTAAATATTTAAAATACAAAAGGGGTAATTATCATGTTTCCCCCAAAAAAACAGGATTGTACACAAAAACCTTGAAAAAATGGAGCTATTTCACCTGCCAAGGAAAAATATCTCCAAAAATAAGTTATTAATAACAATAATACCAACAATATTGCTCCTGCAAAGGTAAATTATGACCAAAAGTGTATTATTAACACCCTTAAAAATCAGCAATATTACACACAAAAAAAAGAAAAAACCCGGGGTTATTGCACCTGAAGGCAAATTGTTTCCCCCAAAAAAACTGGCATTTAACAATAAAAAACAGCAATATTGCACCTGCAAGGGGAAATTAGTTCCCAGAAAAAAATTTTGGTTACTAATAACTCTAAAAAAAAAAGACCTATTTCACAAAAAATAGTTGAGTGCTACACCTGTAAAAGTAAACAACATTTTAGTGTAGGTGTTTAGGGAACCCCTTTTTAACCAACCCAATAAAGTATGATTATTGACTTTCCAGGTTCAAACTTAAATTATCACAAAAATTTGATACCCCCCATATACAATGTTATG
Source organism: Cherax destructor (assembly GCA_009830355.1). NCBI lineage: Eukaryota > Metazoa > Arthropoda > Malacostraca > Decapoda > Parastacidae > Cherax > Cherax destructor. The sequence continues at coordinate 6,074 of WNWK01049395.1, forward strand.
CAGAAAGTGGGATTAACGTGTTCTAATGCCTTTTCTAAAAACAAGGGTAAAATTACACAAATCACCTGTAAAACAGGGGTCCCAGGGTATCCCAGTTTAAACGTAAGCGCTAAACCAAAAAATTTAAAACTCCAATGGGTCGGGGGATCCCAAGGTTGACACAAAAATTCCTAGTTTAGAAAATATATTTATTTAGATTAAAAAAATATACACTCCCAAAAAACCTCTTCATATTTCTCTTAGCCTACTGTCCTTACAAGTACAGAGGGGCTGGGGACATCCACAAAAAAAGACACAATTGGGGTCTGGCCCCTACTCTCCACCCCAGACCATCTCCTATTTTCAGTTCACACTCACCCTGCCAAGCCACACCTATCAGAGCCCAGTGGAGTGTACTGGTAAACAATACAAGTGCATATGGCTTGAGATATACACAAAAAAGGGAAAACCACATTAGTGCCCCTAATGCCATGGTCCCGTGGCTCTCCTTGCAATACAGTTTTATAATTGTAACTACCAATAACAATGTACACTTTTATCATGCATTGAAATAAAAATATTATTATTATTTTTAAACAAAACTTATCTGAATAGGCAGCGTCTGGCCACCCGCTCTCTCACCCATGCTCCCCCCACGTGACCCCGTCCCAGCGACCGACACAAACCCTCTCACCAAACCACAGTTGGAAAATAAATCCCTGGCAGGATTTCCTTATATATCACTATTTAAACTATTTTACAGTACCCACAAAATGCATAGCATATTTCTAAAATTATGGTTGACATTTATCCAAAGGTTATACATTATTATTACATTTAAGTCCTATTTCCCTGAAATTATGGCACATTTCCCCACATCAAACATTATAGTATTTTTTCATGTCATGCAGAACCCCATAACATAGGGAAGAAAAGAAAGGTGAAGAGAGTGGTGAGAGAGTGAAAAAAAAGAGCAGATAAAAAAAGTGGGAGGCTCTGTAAAAAAATTTTGAAAACAAAAAAATTTGGAGTGAGATAAACAAGGTAAGAAAGTCTAGGTAATGAATGGATTTTCATTTAAAAAACAAGTGGGGAGTTAGAAGATGAGGAACTGGAGGTTTGAGTAGATGGGGGGAATATTTTGAGGAACTTTTAAATGTCGATGAAAAAGGGGAGGCGGAATTTCATGACTGGCCGGGGAGGTATAAATCGTTTGGGAGTGAAGAAGAGCAGGATGTGAGTGGGGGGGTGCGGGGGCATTAGTAGAATGAAAGGGGGTAAACGGGAACTGACGAGATAATGACAGAAATGGTGGGATATGGTGTTGGAGTGATTGGTATTGTTCTTTAATAAATGTATGAAAGAGGGGAAGGTACCTAGGGATTGGCAGAGAGCATGTATAGTTCCTTTATATAAAGGGGAAGGGGGGTAAAAAGATTGTAAAATTATAGGGGAAAAGTTTTCTGATTATACCAGGTAAAGTGTACGGTAGGGATTTTTGAAAGAATTAGAGGAAGACAGAGAGTAGGATTGCAGATGAGCAAGGAGGCTTTTGGGGGGAGGGGGTGTGTACATCAAGTGTTTCAGGGAAACATATATTTAACAGTATTTAGATAAAGGAAGGAAGTTTTCATTGCATTTATGGATTTAGAAAAGGCATATGATAGAGTGGATAGGGGGCAATGTGGCAATGTTGCAAGTGTATGGAATAGGTAGTAAGTTACTGAATGCTGTAAAGAGCTTTTTTGAGGATAGTGAGGCTCAGGTTAGGTTGGAGGAGAGGAGATTACTTTTTGGTAAAAATAGGTCTTAGCAGGATGTGTAATGTCACCATGGTTGTTTAATATATTTATAGATGGGGTTGAAAAAAAGTAAATGCTAGGGTGTTGGGGAGGGGGGATTAAATTATGGGGAAAATTAAAAGCAAATGGGAGGAACAGTTATTTTTTCTGATGATACTGTGCTTATGGGACTAAAGAAAAGTTGCAAAGGTTATGGCGAGTTTGGGAGGGTGTAAAGGTAGAAAGTTGAAAGTGAACATAGATAAGAGTAAGGTGATGAGGGGATCAAAAAAGATTTAAAAAAGAAAAAATTGATATCAATTGGAAAGAGGGATTATGGAAGAAGTGAATGTTTTCAGATATTTGGGGGTTGACTTTAGGATGAATTTATGAAGAAAAAAAAGGGGAGTGGTGTTGAGGTGTCTGTGGGGACAAAAAAAGTTTTCCCAAAGGGGGCAAAGAAGGGAATGTACGAAAGTATGGTGGACCAACACTCTTATATGGGTGTGAAGCATGGGTTGCAAATGCTGCAGGAGGGGGGCGGCTGGAGGCAGTGGAGATGTCCTGTCTAAGGCTAATGTGTGGGGTAAAATTATGCAGAAAATTGGAGTGTGGAAATTAGCAGGGGGGTGGAGTTACTAAAAATATTTGTCAGAGGGGTGAAGAGGGGTTGAGGTGGTTTGGTCATTTGGAGAATGGATCAAAGTAGAATGACTTGGAGAGCATATAAATCGGGGGAAGGGGGGCAGGGTAGGGGTGTCCCGAAAATGTTGGAGGAGGGGAAAAGGTTTTGTGGGCGAGGGACTTGGACTTCCAGCAAGCATTTTGAGCGTGTTAGATAGGAGTGAATGGAGACGAATGGTTTTGGGACCTGACGAGCTGTTGGAGTGTGAGCAGGGTAAAATTTTTTTAAAGGGGTTAGGGGAAAACCCGTTAATTGATTTAGTTGGACTTGAGTCCTGGGGAAAAGAAAGTACAATGCCTGCACTTTAAAGGAGGAGTCTGGGATAGTGACAGTTGTTATGGATTATTTTCACTGTCGATTTGAGCGCCTCTACAAAGACAGTGCTTATGTATGAGTGAGGTGAAAGTGTTGAATGATGATGAAAGCATTTTCTTTTTGGGGATTTTCTTTCTTTTTTTGGGGCACCCTGCCTCGGTGGGAGACGGGCCCACTTTTTGAAAAAAAAAAAAAAAAAAATATATATATATATATATATATATATATATATATATATATATATATATATATATATATATATATGAGTAGAGTATTTTCGTAGAACTCAAAAATGGGGGTACCCCCCTGAGATCCTCATCCCGACGGTCCCCCCGCGAGGCGCCCCCCCCCGCCCCCGCCCCCCCGCCCCCGGGCCCCACGCCCCCCGCCCACGCCCCCACGCCCACGCCCCCCCTTTTTTTTGAATTTTCGTTTTTTTTTTCGAATTTTCTTTTTTTTTTAATTTTCATTTTTTCGATTTTTTCAAATATAAAAATTTTTTCTCATTTTTCAATACAAAGAACGAAAGTTTTGAAGATAATTATGGGATTTTCCCTTTAAAATTTCGATATTCTGTAATATTTGTCACCCTCCATCTTTGGGACGTTTTGAGATCCCCTATAGGGAGTAAGCAATTTTCTCGATTTCAATATTCTATCCCCCCAAATTTCCTTGGATCAAGATCCCCACCCCATCTCCCACCTTCATCCCTCCCATCCCCTTTGGGACGGGGTTTTTAAAGATCCCTATGAGATTTTCCCCTTTAAATTTCTCGTTTTTCAATATTACTTCTATCACCCCCCTCCATCTTTGGATCAAGATTGAGGTCTCCCTATGAGGTCTCTTTAAGTAAATTTTAAAATAAGACTTGAGTTTTACCTACTTTGGAATTTCCCCCTCAAATTCACTTCCCCCTTTTCCCCCAAAATTCCTGCTCCAACCTCGGGTCAAGATTTGAGTTCTCCCCATGGGGTAGAAATTTTCTGATTTCCCAAAAAAAAGAACGAAAAGACTCGATTTCAATATTCTATCATCCCCCCACCCCTTGGGGTCAAGATACCCATCTCCCGCCCTACCTCCTTCCCAATATTTTTTCCCGGTTTTTCTAATTCATCAAAAAGTAATCACTAAAACACACTTTCAAAAAAACAAAACACCATTGAACACCGCCAAAAAAACCCCTGGGAAAACTCCCCAAAACATCGCCGGGAAAACCATCACACCCACATATATTCCCCGTTTTTAGGTAACAGGCCAAATCAATAACTTTCAAGAAATATTCTCACATCCCTCAACATCTCATACATCATTTGAATACCAAAAACATTTTCAAACACCACAAAAAAATTTAACCCAACCTAACTTTAACTTCAAATGTTCAAAGATGATTTGGGAGTATTCAGAGGTGTTTTTGGGGGGTTCAATGGTGATTGTGTTTTTGAAAGTTTTTTTGTGTTTACGATGAAAAAAACGGAAAAAAAAATTTGAATATTATTTAGATAGTGGTTTTGTCATTTTAAAAAAGTTGGTTATAGTTTTTTGAGGAAAGTTTGATGGTGTTTTGGTGTTCAATAGTGTTTTGGGTTTTCAATGGCTTTTTGGTGGTGTTAAATGGTGTTTTGGGGAAAAAAAGGATCTTATAAAGTATTAAAGTTTTAGCGATCTTGCCCTAGTGTTTTCGGTTTGATAGGGGGAATGTTTTAAAAAAATGTTCTTTGGAGATGGATTTTCCCTTTTTTTGGATGAATTAGTAAAACGGGAAAAAAAAAAATTGAGATGAGTGATTTTGGGGGGGTTTAGTTTGGTGTATGAGTTAGGGTTTTTTAAATGATATTTGGTATTCAATGTCGTTTTCACAGTATTCAATGATTTTTTGGGGGGTATTCAAATGATGTATAAGAGTTTTTTGGAGGTGTTCCAATGCATTTTTGGTTATATTAATAAAAAAAGTGTGTATGTTCTGTGGAGGCGGATGTGGTTTTTTGGATGAATTAGAAAAACGGGAAAAAAAATTGAGATAGGATGGGGTAATGGGTGGTGTGTGTGTGTGTGTGTGTGTGTGTGTGCTGGGTGTGTGTGGGGTAGGGGGGGAGAGAGAGAGCAGGTTGGTCATGGCCTCGGGCCCGGGGGGTTGTGATGGGGGGGAGATGGGGTGTGTGTGTGTGTGTGTGTGGGGGGAGAGAGAGCAGGGAGGCGGCCCCAGGCGCTGGGGTGGGCCTTTGGATCTTCTAGAGATTAAAATTTACCTTTTTTTTTGTTACCTGAAATCTTAATTCGTGTTATGTTTTCCTAGAAAATGTAAGACTGGGAAAATTGTGTATGTATTAATAATAAATAAATAAATGAGGAAAAAATTTTATTAGTGTTAACCTACATTTAACAAAAAAAAGGGGGCAAGTGACCCCACTTGAATCACCTGTTGTTTTTTTCATGTTTAAGCTTGTCCCAGGAAATATTGTGACGTCCACCACCAAGAGGGTGTGGGGGGGGGTGATCTTGATCCAAGGAAGTGGAGGGATGATAGAATATTGAAAAGAGTCTTTTCGTTCTTTTTATTGAAATCGAGAAAATTTCACCCCATGGGGAGAACTCAAATCTTGATCCGAGGAATTGGGGCAGGAATATTGGGGAGGGGGAAGGAATTTGATGAAATTCCAAAATAGGAAAACTCAAATCTTAGTTCAATTTATTTAAAAAGAGACCTATAGGGGAGACCCAATCTTTATCCAAGGAGATGGAGGGGATAAAATAATATTGAAAACGAGAAAATTTTTAAAGGGAAAATCTCATAGGTATCTTCAAAACTTGATCCAAGGAGATGGAGGGGTGAAGGTGGGAGATGGGGTGGGTGATCTTGATCCAAGGAAGTGGAGGGGTGATAGGGAAAATTGAAATCGGAAAAATTTTTACTCCTATAAGGGGGACCAAAATTTATCCGGGGATGGAGGGGGACAAAATATTACAGAATATCGGGAAAATTTTAAAGGGAAAATCCCAAAGGGATCTTTAAAACTTTCGTTCTTTTATTAAAATGAAAAAATTTTATTATATATCGAAAAAAACGAAAAAATGAAAATTAAAAAAAAAAAAAAAAACGAAAAAAAATCAAAATTTAAAAAAAGGGGGGGAGGGGCGTGAGGGGCGTGGGGGGCGTGGGCGTGGGGGGGAGGCGTTTTGGGGGTGGGGCCGGGCGCGGGCGGGGGCGGGCGGGGGCGGGGGCGCGGAAGGAGACCGCTAGGGGTGAGGGTCCCAGGGGGTGACCGCCGGCATTTTTAGTTCTGAAGAATCTTACTTTTTATATATATATATATATATATATATATATATATATATATATATATAGGGATCCCAGGGGAGCTAGTTTTCTGTTCCACACTCAGCGCTGCTGTTCAGAGGGGAATGGCGTATTCTGGGCACCCCACCACTCAAGAGCTGGATGAGTTTTTCGCATTATAATCAGTGACAAAGAAAAAAATTTTATAGACATGTATCTCCCCTTTACTGTATATGCCATTTTTATATCAAAAATTATCCCCAAATTTTTTGAATATTATATATATATATATATATATATATATATCAATAACAACACTGCGACAGCCAAGGACTTGAACCCATTTCTTTGTCCCGCCCATGGGGGGAAAAACATGATGCCAACCCCCAGGATCTCAACCTTCAAAAATGCGCACATAGCCGCTGGGTCTTTTATAGGACATCTGGGGGAGCTTTTGAGTAATTTTATTCCACTCCTTTTGGGGGTATCCCCAAAGAGCAATTTTTAATTATTTAATAAGGGATACAATGAAAATTTTTATATAAATATATATATATATATATATATATATATATATATATATATATATATATATATATATATATAGGTACATAGTAGGTTGGGAGACAACAATCACCCAGGGATCTACCGTCCTACCAAATAGTGTGAAATAGAAGCCTGAAATTGTTTTTCATGATGGTGGGATTGCGGGTCTTTTTTTTGTCTCATAAAAAACGGTTGCAAAGTCTTGCTATTCTACTTAAATTAAGTCACACTACACATGCATGTACAAGCAAAATATACAACACCTCTGGGTTTTCTTCATTTTCTTCCCAGTTCTTGTTCTTGTTTATTTTTCTTTCATCCAGGGGAAATGGGAAAGAATTTCTTCCTCCATAAGATTTGCGTGTCTAAGGCGACTAAATGCCGGAAGCAATGGGTGTAACCCCTTCTCCTGAATAAAATTAAAAAAAGGAAAAGAAGAACTTTTAAAATTTGGGGTCCTGAATATGTGTGGATGTAGTGCAGGTGATAAGAAAGAAGTGAATGGAAAAGGGTTTTGAATGTAAAGAAATTGGTTTTTAGCCTTAAGCAAAGCAAAACTGAAGGAGTAC